>LPNX010643188.1:0-12292 GCA_001517045.1 Pseudotsuga menziesii
ATACTGGTTAGTATATTTTTATATTGTATGCGGAAAGTAATTGAGCCACAATATGGCCTAGTGTTTGAACCATGCTCTGATACCACATGTCAAAACCCCAAATTTTTAAAAAAATTTAAAACTTTTAAAAAGCATAACTGTATGTTAACACAATCGTTAAACACTGTTTAGTTTAAGCCATTTACTTTGAAACTGTAAGATCATTACTTGGTTGGAATGTTAGTTGAGTTTATCTTTCTTCAGTTTTCTAATTGCTCTCTGTTTGCAACAGCATGTGGATAAACTATGCTAGACTGGGCTTACTTAGCTGTAAAGCTAACGCACACAGTTTTCCTTTATCTTACAGATTGACAGGTAAAGTTTTTGGGATTGCTGCTAACATATCAATCTAGAGTAAAATAAATCATATGCTGTTTCAAGTGCTTTCAGTAGAGAACTAAATGTATGTTAATCGGACTATTCAGCTTCTACAGGTACAGCCTCCTTTATTTCATGTTTGATATACAGCAATTTAAGATGCGAAAGGTTTAAATACACTTAGAGATAAGAATTATCATTTCCCAATATATCTATGAATTCTCAAATGAAAAGATATTCAGAGATAATAAAAACAGTTTAAATTATGCGACTATAATTTTGCCATCAGTTATCATTAGTCTTATAAAAAAAATAAGTTCATTGATTATACCATAATCAATGAACTAACCTCAAGTGAGGTCACCTAAATAACTTTTATGATCTATTTACTAAACTAGACTTGTCAAAATACCAGTCCTCCGTGTATTCATGGTTTATGTATGAGAATTACCTGGCTTAATCATTTCTAGCCAATACTCCAAGGTTATAAAGCTTATTGGGTACAAGCTATAAACAATATGGTTTCCATAGCAAAATAGTGTATAGTTCAACTCTTAATTCAAAGTGATAACATATCACATTATGGTTGATATACTTATGAGTTTATGGTTACAAATAGTTCATCGTAATATTCGTTTTTATATAAAAATTATGCTAACGTTGGGATGTTTAACCTTATGCAGGTCAAGGTCGAGGGGGTAATGATATATAGCACCTTCGACATATGATTTGGTTGGCAAACTATTGCATGGAACATTCCCGAAATGATTTTGTTGGAAAATTACAAGGGGATTCGAAACATTAGAGTTCGACCCACTGGTTGGCAAAATTTTAAGGGATACGTGGCTGTCTCCTCGCCATGCATTGGGCAATATATTTGACTTGCCTCCAAAACGCTTCAGTCTTTCCTTTATTTCGCCTGCGGGCTTTGAGCTCTCCTCTGTCAACCCTAGTGGTTCTTGCTAGTCGATTTCACTGGGTGACTGTCTGGTATGTGGCCGCCTTCGTGTTGCTCCTGCCTGGGCTGAGTTGGGTTATCCTTCGTGGGCTTCGTTGCATTCCTCCCTGGTGGCTGTTATTATACTGCACATTCGTGAGTTTTGTTGCACTTCTTTCTGGTGGCTGTTATTACCTTGCTCATCCGTGGGCTTCGTTTGCCTTTCCCTCTGGTGGCTGTTATTACACTGCTCCTTTATAGCAGCGTTGTATTATTCCTTTGCGGTCGTTACTGCACTGCTCTTTGTGCTGTTCTGTGTGTCGTGGGCTGTACTATACAGTCCTTCGTGGCTGTTCTGAGTAGTTTAACCTTGGCTGCGTCGATTCTTTACAAGCTAGTGTTTGTAAAGTTTAAGGAAAAGTGGGTTCGGTCGGCTATTCGATTCTCCTGGTGACAAAAGGATTTCAGCACTCTCGTAAACAGTTTGCTCATAGCTAGAAATTCGCAGGTAAACAGGTTCAATACAGTATTTATTTTAATTTTAATTTTATTACTATCGTTTTTGGCTATTTATTTTAATTTTAATTTTATTACTATCGTTAATTTTAAAGATTGCCTAGGTCTTAATTGGGATAACTGTCATTTAATGAGCCACCTTCCCACATTCCACTTTCTTGGGGAATCATGACCCCAAATATAGGGAAGTTGCCACCTGCAACTTAGGAAGTGCTTGAGGATGCTGCCACTTGTCCTTTGCCTCTCCACCTAGTTCCAATACCCAGTTTGACCAGTAACCTCTTTTAACAGCTCTCCCATGCTGTTGTCTCCATAGTATAATTATTATTAATAAAATATTTTCAATTACACTCCATAACTGTTGACTCTGCTGAGTCATCAATCCCTACTTAGGATTAAGTTTATCATAATGTCTCAGAAAATTAAATAAAACAATTACATAATTTTACAAAATTGGGGTATGTGACAGCTCCAATTCCACTTCCTTAGGGAATCATGACCACAAATATAGGAAAGTTTCAACCTGCAACAATTAGAAGTGGTTTGAGGATGTTGCCACTTGTCAGTATACTCTTCACCCAGTCTCCTCCACCAAGTGACCAGTTAACACTCTTTTAATAGCTTACCTAAGCTGTTGTCTCATCATTTATTTATTTATTAATAAAATATTCTGAAATACATTAATTATCCTTGACCCCACTTGGTCATCGATTACAAACTTAGCATAAAATTTAACATAATGTTCCTCAATAACATTAAATTGTTTTGCAAATTGGGGCATGTGACATTAGCCAATGGAGACTGATGATAATATTGCTATGTATTTTAGCCCATAGAATTTTTTGAGGACACAAAAGACCAATTCAATATATTTATTGTGTGCCCCTCTTTTTGATGTGAATTTGTGTTGTCCCCACATGTACCCCCCTTTATTTATCCTGAACAAGCCATTCCTCATCCGAAGGATATTCTTTTTAAGGGTATAATATATCGCCCAATTACACACAATATGATATGACACCACACAATATCCTTTACCTTTATCCAATCATGAAGCCCTATGATACATCTCCCATCACCCTTAGATATAAATAAATGGATGAAGAAGACTGAATAACTACATTCTATCCATAAAACTAAAATAAGGATCTTAAAATTGATTAGGGAATAAGAAAAACCAATCAATAATGCTAGGTAAGTTGAGCTCCATGTTACTGCCAACATGGTGTAGTATTAACTATGAGTAAACATAACTTAATTATTAAATATTTGTTGGGTAAACTGCTCTACTAGGTACCTATAAGATTAGGTAATCATCGGGCTTAAGTAGAAGGGTTAGAGTTACTATAATTCTTAGTACAATATTTACCTACTTAATATATTGTAATTAGTGACACATTCCACATAAGTTGAGCTATCTAATTATAGTTTATAGTAATACATATATGATTATTATGGAAACACTTATACATGTATATTTCATATTTCATGATATCCTAACTTTAACATAAATAAATACAAAATACATTTTGAATTTTACAAGAGAATGTCTTTGAATTCTAACTACGATCTTACGTTGTTACAACAACAGAACAAACAAACATTACGTTGTTACAACAACAAACCAAAATAAACAAACAACCATCCACATTGTAGAGTAGAGTACAACTATTCTCAAGTTACCCCTTGACCTTGAACTTTATAATAGAAGTTGATACAAAACATATTACAAAATTTAATGATATTATTAGATCATTTACTTTTCACTTCAAAATAGTGTTGTTACACTCTTATTAAGCTCATTTCCATAGTGGTCATGTTTGGTGTAGTCATGGTTAATAAAATTGATTTTGACCATGAGAGATTAGGAAAATTACAAATATTTTGGGATTCATTAAATACTAAATCATTATGATAGGCAACCCTATGAAGGACAAAAATATTCCTTTAAGTAGTATTGAAGGATCAAAATGACATATTTGCATTGAGTTTTAAGATTATACTATTAACTTTTCTAGTAAGTGTCCACATTTTATTGATATTGTGAAGGAGCAAGTTTCTTTAAAATCTCCAAAAAAGAGATAAACATAGATTTGGAATTTGGAAACCAATTGATCATGGACACAAGATAGGAATTTAGCTTATAATATTTGATTATTAAAGTAATATATTACTTCCCATGCTTTCCCAACCAAACATTATATAATGCGATGCATGATATTTTCATTTTATTGGATTTTTTATAGGTTTTAGTCTCTCTTTATAAGGAAAGTAAAGGTTAGGGATTATATAAATATAAAATAAGAAAAGAGTGTTTTTTAATAGCTTATATGAAAGTTTTTTTCAGAAATCATCGTAGTTATCAAGTCCACTTCTTACTCTCCAACTTAACTACCAATCATGTGAAGACCTTGTGAGGAACTAATCTAATTTATTTTCTTCCATCTTCTCAAAAACCTATTTCTAAGTCTTATTTTTATTTCAACATTTGTTTGTTTGGAAATGTGATAAATAGAGATTTCATATTCTATGTGCACTAATAAGCATAAGGTTTAATTTTTATCCTAGGTTTACATTTTATCCTTCGTCAAATTGTTTCATAATTTACATATTCATTTTTATGCTCACATGGTTTGACATATACCATAATAATGACCCATTTACAATATATAATATAATAATATGATCCTAGAAACAAAATTGGATTATTACATACATCAAACAAAACATACTTCAAAGAAAACCACTCTATGTAAAGCAATAATGAAATTTCTCATAAATATAAATAGAGATCTCGTTCCTAAATCAACAACGTATGATATTATCTAATCAAGCTTTAATTCTCTTATATTATATTTTTTGTATACCAATGCAACTAGAAGCTCCCACAACCATATTTCAAGGCTAAGAGAGAAATTGCAGTTAAAGAGAAAGACATGAGAGGGTCGACCAATATGAAAAACATATTGAATCCACACAACTTTTCTCGAATTCAGTTTTTTCATACATTAAAAGTTATAGGTTTAGATTGGTATTTGTTTTTATCCATAGTTGCAATATTACGGTAAAGTTAAAATTTATAAAACTTCCATTAAATTTAGTTGTTTCCTACATTAAAAATTATACTTTCAGATTGCTCTTTGTTTTTATCCATGTTTAAATATTGTTCTGAAGTTTAAATTTAAAAATACTTGGAATGTTAACCATTATGGTTCACAGAAAAAATCATTACTTGAAATCTAGTTCTTATGTTAAATTTAATTAGTTCTACTTACATCCAACAAATAACAACTTTTATGCTCAAAATGAGAAGAGTTCATTTAGTCACTCCGAATTGTAGTTGTTGGTTCAAGGATAACGACTAGTCTCTCAGATGACTAAACAAAACTTAGTTGCCATGCTACAAAGTAGGGGGTGAGAAAATGTAACTAATTTGATATGATTGGTTGTAGATTTCCAAATATTATCTTATCAAGTTCCTGTCAGTACTATTTGCATTGTGTAATTGTCTCATCTGTACCGTTGCCACATCAGTGATAAGTGCATTGCATAAAGATTGTTTATTTCCATTGAACATTGGTGGGGCTTATAACTTCATACATCCAAATTTAGTGAATCTTAAGTTATTTTGAGTTATGGGCACTTGAGGTTCCTGTCTTTATTATGGAGTCTCCCATTATAAAGATATGTCTAGTCTTTTGTCTCATCTACTTAATTTGTTTGGTTTTGATCATGTTTAGTCTAAAGCTTACACTATTTTCCTAGGTTGTGCATAAACGATAATGATATCCTAATATTTTAAATTTAAATTATTAGTGATGTCAAAATTACAGAAACACCTTCTACATAAGTAAAATATACACGGTTAAAAAATTGTAATTCCCGCCTTTCTTTGCAGTTGTAACTATTTTAAATTTTCAATTTCAACTATAGGAAATCATTTCCAGATTTAAAACTAAAACATAAGAATGCAATTTCAATTTCAGAAATTCTATTCAGACATAGGAACCAATCATAAGATTAACTACATATTCTATAACTTATACCCATTTTGCAACTGACACTCAACATTGTATTTAAGCAGAAGAATGCAGATTCTATAACTTCTACCCATTTGCAACTGATACTTGACATTGTATTTAAGTAGAATAATTCAAATTGAATTTGTAGACAATAGATCCACAAGTATAATATTTGTTTTATGTAGACAATCGAGTTTGAAATAAGATCCAATTACATGTAAGGATCATTGACAAAGCTCCACAAACCGAGCAGATAGGGCTCCACCATCGCAACTCGACAACGGATTCACCACGCCATTGATGACTCCACCATGGCACAACCGAATCCACCAAACCACCAAATCGAGCAGAAAAATGGCCAACAAGGCTCAACCATCGCAGCTAGACAATGGATACACAACAATACCAATTGCTCCACCACAGAACCACTAGCTCCACCACGGCACCACTGGCTCCACCACACCACTAGACCGAGTGGACAAAGGGCAGACATGACTCCACCACCGAATATAACAATAGAAAGAGTAGGGCACTAACAGACTGAGGAGATCTCACCAATAGAGTGAGCACATGACAAGAAGAGAAGGAGAAACAACAAACTGGGAAGACGATTGAGCAGATCTCCACATATCGAGAAGACAAGGATCCACCACTCTAGTAGATCAACAAGGGCATACCAGCAGATAGAGGAGGGCACACCAGTAGACTAATGATGGCGCACGAGAAGATAGTGAGAGATCGTGCACCAACAGAGCAGTCGAATAATCTTCGTATATCGACGAAGGGCATGGAACATTCTGCGCGACGAATAGGGAAAATAATGAGGAAACAATAAATAGTGGTGTTTCGTTAATACACATATAGACTTTGTTTGACCGAACAACTTTTCGACCGAAAATGTTCGGCTGAACAAGTGTTTGAATGAAAAAATATCTACTGGATGTTATTTTCTCGGCCATCTATGCAAAGCGCCTAGTACAAGGCACACTGTTAACTTTAACTTTCGGTTGAACAAGTTTTTCGGCTAAAAGTTAGTTGTATGTTTTGGGCTGAAAACATACATTATTTTTGTCGAAAGGTGTTGGAATACAGATTTTGAAAATCGATTCTCATCGAATAGACACCCAGGTTCATGATTTCACCTACATATAAGGTGATATAATTGCCTTTTCCTTTCATTACACATTGAAGCAATCAATTTAATATATATATTGTGTAATCAATCATGCTTTTCACATAGAGGATCATATGAATGAAAAAAAAGAGCAAACTAGATTTTTTTTTAATTATGTCAATAGACATTTTTATTTGAGATTTGGGGTGGACTACAACCCATGCTTTTTCATCTATGAACGAGGATGAGACAAATGTACTGTCGAGATTGATTCCATGGAAGTCGTTCAAAATTTGAAATAAATAATTATAATAAAAGGAATATAAAAAATAACTGGTAGCTAACTAATTAATGGATAATTGTACCAACAGTTCATGGTAGATAACTAAAAGAATGTGAAATAAAAAGAAAAATAATATAAAAAATAACCAATACTTGATCAATGGATAACAAGAAGATTGTCAATGATAGCATGTAGGTAGGCATGGATAACTCACAGTTAAACTAGTTAACTAGAAGAATATGAGGAATAAAAAAATATTTTCTATTCCATAGCTACCTCTCAACCATTTGATCCCTATCAATGTGATCCAGCCACAAAATATGTGGATGTGCCATTATAGAATTATATGAATACAAATCATTTTTTCCATAATTCATTAAAAAATTGAGATGTATTGTTGGTTCATGAATATTATTTCAATTAAACAAATTGCTTTAAATATCTTTCACTATATTTCCCACCTATTTCCGAAGATTTGAACGTAGACTTTTCAAAATGTGTCGTTTAGAACACAAATCTTCAATGACACCAAAAATCTACTATCTAATTTCATTTTAATTAACCATTATTTATATTCATTTATAAAAAATAATGTCGGTTTGCAACCTAATTGTATAAGGACGAGATAAAAAAAACCTATTTCCAATGATTTGAACGTAGACTTTTCAAAATGTGTCGTTTAGAACACAAATCTTCAATGACAGCAAAAGTCTATTATCTAATTTCATATTAATAAACCACTATTTATTATATTCATTTATAAAAAATAATGTCGGTTTGCAACCTAATTGTACAAGGATGAGATAAAAAAAATGATAATATGTTTAAAAAAAGTTTTGAAAGGAAAGCAATGCCCAAAAAAATGTTCCTAGGATTCCATCTAATATATATTTTTCTAACATTCATGTTATGGTGGGTATAGTCTTACAAATTGTCCTAATAACAATATAAATTTATAGAACATTGAAGCCAGATTGGAGAAGGTGTATTGTTTCTTTTTATTAATATTTTTTCTATAATGTATTTGTCTATCTCATTTACTTTTGGTGACTCAACTCAGGCCTCATGAGATTATACACTCATGGTTGCCTTAAAACTAGGTCTATACTCCAATTCTAGGTGAAGAACTCAAAGGAAAATTTTAGGGGCTAAATTTCTCTCATGGGTTGATTTCCTAGGTAATTTTCCAAAGAAAGATTTACCAATTTCCAGTTTTTCAAAAAATAATTGGCTCAAATTCTATAGTATAAAAATATTTTACGTTAAAAAAAAAAAAAAAAAAAACTATATAAAATCCTTAAAATTTTGAATATTTTTACAAAATTATTGCAAATAATTAATAGTCGGCATATAAATGATAGGTAATATTGACTAAGGTTTCTACAGTTTAAGATAAATTTCCGTGGTTAAAGTTTTCCTCGAAGACTTCTATTTAAATCTACTTCACTTAAGTGGCCTCCATTTTCTTTTGACTTTCATGGTCAATTTCAAACATAACAATTTTATTTTGTATCTTTCAAGCTAGCATGTTGTTAGTATTTATTTTCTTTGAGTTGTTGGGTGTAAACATGAAGTTGGGAAACACTTTTGCTTGTTTTTCACAAAACAAATTGCAAAATTTTATGTTTTTCAACTTCAACCCTTCAAACCAATATCTTCCTTAGGAATGTCACCTTGAAGTAAACAAAAATGTTCTAGAGAATTGAATTAACTACGTACTCATATTTATAAAAAAAAATTGACATATAGTGTGAAAAATTTGGCATGCACCAACGACATATACTTTAAAATTTTAAGTATGAATAATGAGTGAGCTTTGTGCACCACATTTTTCTTAGAGATAGTTATTTATTTTAGGGAAACAAAATGTATACTCATAATCTAAAGTGATTGCAGTTGTGCGTGGACTATATGTTGAGGATTTTCAGATTTATACGCTAATTTTTATTATTTATCGAAATAACATATGTACAAAAAACAATGCCTTATTGACACATGTTTTTGTCATCTCATTTTTTTTCAAATTTGACTCTTATAAAAAAAACTAAAAGCATTGTTTTGAAGAGAACACTGCGAGGAACAACCTTGTGATTTTTAAAAAAAAAATTGGCTTCATCTTCGTGATGATATTGAATTTTCATTGTCACTGATTTTTAAGTCACTAATTTTTTTAATGATAAAGTTTAGAAAAAAAATAGTAAAAAATAGAAATCCTAAATGAAATTAAAAAATATTATGATGAGAAAGTAGATTGAATGATGAATCTACTAGTATAAACTCTGACAGGTAATTCTCTTTCTTTGCAGTGTTTCAACCTTGCTAAAGTGAGACATTTCTTAAAACTGCAGAAATGGTGCTAGAAATGTTGACTAAAACACTCTCAGCTGAGAAAATCTCTCGGGTGAGAGTTATTTTCACTTAAAATCTAACCCAGAGTTAAGAAAATCTCTCGACCGAAAGTTGTTTAAAACTCCCGGTTGAAAACTTAAAAAATATCTCGGCCGAGTTTTGTCACATAATGCTTCAAGAAGCTTTTAGGGGCCGACACATTAAACTCCCGTGATTCTGACATGATTCCACAATTTATTGGTTGAGAAGTGTATATATAGGCTCTCGTCCGAGATAGTTTTCATCAACCTCTCAATCAAGAATTTTTAATCTATTTTTCAGCCGATAGTTTGCACAACGTTTTTCAGCCGAGAGTTTGCAGATCGTTTTTCAACCAAGAGTTGGAAAATCCCTTGTTCAACCGATAGTTTTCATATATATATATATATTGCAGTTGAGAATTTGCATATCAATATTTGCAGGTCAGCCGAGATTTCACATTATCCAAGTTCTTTAGGCCACAAGAAGTTTATTTTTATCAAGGTATTTTCTTTAACCCCTATTTTGGCAGGCTCTTATTTTTTTCGTCAAACACCTTCTATGAAAACTAAGACTATGGGGTGATATCCTTCTCGACAAGATAGAGCCTGGTAGTTTTAGATTATTTTTATCATTCACCCACTAGGTATAAAAAGAATTTTCTCAAGGCCACCTGAGCTAGTTTCCCAACACTTATTCATTTTCATGACTTTCTCCAAAGTTTATCCTAAAACCCTATTTTTGCAGATCCATAAGTTCTTCCTCGGGCACTTTCAAGTCGATATGGAGATGTGGACAAGTTGAAAAAACAACCGTCTATACAATGACCATATGGTGTGGTAATTTTATTCAACCCACAACATATGGTGGGAATTTCCCTCAGGCCACTTAGGCAGATTTGCTACTTTGGTGTAAAAGCAACTTGAACCCTTGTTTTGGTAGGCTATTAATTTTGTCATCAAACATCTTCTGTGAAAACTAAGACTGTGGAGAGATATCCTTCTTAACAAGGTAGATCATGGTAGTTTCAGTTTATTTTTATTATTCACCCATTGGGTATGGAAAGCATTTTCTCAAGGCCACCTGAGCCAGTTTTCCAACACTTAGTCATTTTCAGGACTTTCCCCAAACTTTATCCTAAAACCCTATTTAGGCATATCCATAACTTCTTCCTCAGGCACTTTCAAGTCGATATAAAGATGTGGATAGGTATAAAAAACACCCATCTACACAATGATCATACGGTGCAATAATTTTCTTCAACCCACAAGCTATGGAGAGAATTTCCCTGAGGCCACTTAGGCAGATTTGCTAGTTTGATTTAAAATCAACTTGAACCCCTGTTTTGGCAGGCTGTTATTTTTGTCATCAAACACCTTCTGTGAAAAATAATACTATGGAGAGATATCCTTCTTAACAAGATAGAGCATGGTAGTTTCATATTACTTTTATCATTCACCCATTAGATACGACAGGCATTTTCCCAAGTCCTCCTGAGCTAGTTTTCCACCACTTAGTCATTTTTCGGGACTTTCTCAAAAATTTATCCTGAAACCCTATTTTGGCAGATCCATAATTTTTTCATTAGACATGGTTCATACAAACTGAGATCATGATTAGGTAGAAAAATCGATAGAGTACAGCTTGACCATATGCTTCAGGCATTTACTTTAACCTATTATTTATGGTGGGAATTTTCCTAAGACTACTTAGGTAATTTTACTTTCTCTGGTGCAAAACCTTGTTTTGGTAGACCTATTAGTTTTTCCTCAGAAGCGATTAAGGAAACCTGAGGCCATGAATAGATATCCACTTCAATAAGCTATATCATGGTATCATGGTGTGGGAATGTTAGTCAAACCCTTAATTATGGAGGGAATTCTCTTAGAGTAGTTTTGACTCATTTTTCCATACTTTGTCTATTTCCAAGGTTTTGAGAAACTTGAAATTATTCTTCCAAAATGATGTCAGGTTTCAGCACTGACTTAATGATAGCACCAGGACACAATCATGTGTATTTACAGCCTCATCACACATGCCACATCATTATACTTTCCATATCATCAAGTTTCCTAAATGTCATTCAAATTTGTCTTTCACTGAGTTTTTCCCTACCATCATGTCCTTTCTTATTAATTTGTCATTACTTAACTCCTTTGACATCAATGACAACCACATTCAACAATTTGGTAAATTTTTCGTACAATAGTGCCTAGCATATTACTCTTCTTGGGTCTTGTTGTTATCGTTTTTTCAATGTATGTATTTTTAACTTTCAATTCTCATAGATTTTCATGCATTGGATTTTAGGTTTTAATTCCTTCAACATGGGAAATTGAAGGAATCATGAAAGAAAATATGATCGCACCAAAACTGATGAAGAGGCAAAGAAAGAGATAAAGTGTGAAAACATGAGAAAGTTAAGAGAAAAAGGAGCAATGGAAAGAAACGCGGAGGCACCTGGCGATGACGAAGAAATGAAAAATGTGAACCTTGCACATGGTGGTGATGATTCTGATGAAGGAATGTAGATTTTCTAGGAACACGTTGATGAAAGAAATGAAAAACATGGAGGTGACAAGGAAATTACAAATGTGGAGCAAACTATGGGTAGTGTCGATATTGAGACCGTGATTGGTGAGTAAATAAATTGTGATAGGTTTATAGTTTACTTTATAATATAAACTTATATATAT
>LPNX010643188.1:12369-24095 GCA_001517045.1 Pseudotsuga menziesii
ATCGTCATTGATGATACATTTTTGGAGAATATGGATTCAAGTAAAATTAAAGAAGTGGGACTTCTGATGCCTGATTATACAACTCATTATAGAGTGAAAAAGATGGCCAAAGAATATTTTGAAGGTATTTCTGTCATAAAACAAGCTCAATTGTTAATTAAATTGTTAAAGCGAAAATGTCTAAGAAATGAAATGACATTAATGGGAATTCACAATGTCAAAGAGGCTAAATCAAATGAGATTGTATCACAAAATATGAAAACGGTCTTTGCATCACTTGCAAAAAAGCAATCTCATAATTACATGGTTTCTTGTAAATCTATTCTAACAGGGGTTGTGGCAAAAAACAATGTAAATAGTCATTTGTTGTCAACGACTGCAAGAATGTTAAAAAAATAATGTGAGGGACAAGGTGAAAGAGTTTTGGCATTTAAACTCTCGTGTCTTACTAAATGAAAAGGATGTTGTACGACGTTGTATATCAAAAGGAAACTATGAAACTCATGCCAAATACATAATAGAGATCACTCAAGTGGAAATGTTCAAAAATTTTATGGAGAGTAATGTTAATGTGAAGATTTCCCTTAGCACATTTGTGAGGCTTAAAACATGGTATGTCAGGCCCATTATTGTTCACGACACATGTTGTTGTCGATACCATGTAGAATTCAAATTATATTATGAGACATTTCTAGATTTTGGCATGCAATATTGGCCAAATAAACCCGCTCCTGCGAGTGTTCATGAATTTGTATCTAAAATATTATATAAACCAGAGAATGATCAAGTATTCTATAAGAAACAATGCGTCGGAGGTAAAAAATGTGAGGAATGTTCTGATTTGGCCATTTTTAATGCTAAATACCACATTGATGTAAATGATCCTCAATTATCAAATCGCATTGTGAAATGGAAGATATATGATTATGTTGATTATACTCCTATTATAGATTCAATGGAAACATCAAGAAAGATTAATTTAGTTGAAAGTGATATCTCTTTGACAGATTTTATGAATTTGTTCAGGGATCAAATATACAAATATATCAAGCACTTTCACTCATCATGATGGAAGGACTTACAATTCAAGAAATCATGAGATGTATTTGGAAAAGGAACAATATTATCCATTGTCGATTTTCTTGAAAATTACACTTTCACTCCGCAAAAGGAGATACATACTGAGTATTGTCATTTAGATAAGGTATCTATACTTGTTTATATCATGTATAGACATGCAGAGCTTGATGTTGATGGTTTTGATAGTAATGAAAATAATCATCAGGTGATTAAGGAGTATCATTTCTACATCAGTGATGATGGTACACATGATACATGTTTTGTCCAGCATTTTTTTGGTATGCTTCATAAAGAATTATCAAGATGAAAGGTCACTTTTAAAGAGGATTGGGTGTGGTCAGATAATTGTGCTAGTCAGTTTAAATTAGTGTGATCATTCTTATGGTTGTCTCGTCTTCATAGAAACACGAATGTTCCCCACACATGGAGTTTTTTTGAAACGGGACATGGAAAATGAGAACATGATGGTGCTGGGGCATGCATGAAACATGCACTTAGGATATATCAAATGAATCACTCTACTTCTCGCCTTGCAAATTCAAACGATATTGTTAATTGGTGGAAAAAACATTTGAGCCATGAATTCAATGAAAGGATGGGTAATGTGAGAAGGTTTTTATGGAATATTGCAATGGGTGATGTTGATAGATCAATGCCACATAATTGTATTGCAATCCTGAAAACAAGGGGTTTACACTCCATTAAGAGTAAGAAAATGAAAAATATACATGCAATCAAGAAATGAAAGTACTCTTACTTTTGTATTGCATGTATTAATGATATAGAGTCTTTGTATGAGTTTCAAAACTAGGCTAACAAATTTGTGAAACCATGGAGACACCAAGAATTGACACCATTGCCCCCATTTGGAAATATCAGTGATGTAGAGCGCGGCAATGAAGCGCTTGTGATTGACAAAGATTATGATTATGTTTCTGATTTAGTTAGAGAAGGTGATGTATTTTCTTTCATTGTACTGGTAGATAATCCAGAAAAAATGCATTATTATTTATTGAGATGCAATAGGTCAAAAAGCACGTTGATGCAAGAATTTATAGACCTGTCAAATTATATGTATGGTGTGGGTTCAATGGTTTTAATGGGACATTTCTTTGTAGAAGTAAGGAAATGTAAAGACCATATTTTTTTTCAAGATTATGAGTCAGATGTTATATGTGATCAATACAGACATTTGGTCATAGCAACTCGGTTGCAGTTGAAGGTAGTGAAGAGTAGGAGAAATTCCAAGCATCGACAATGGAAATTGTCGATAGAAGATCATAATTCCATTCTTGATAATATGCCACTAGCACATTTCATATGAATAAAAAACACATCAAGGTTGATGAGTTTTTGTTCTTTGATTCTAGGGTGGGTGGGTGGGAGGGGCCAAATGCGCTTCCACCTTCACATGTTTGGCCTCGTCAATAGAGAATATAAATATAATTCTTGAAACTAAGAGAAGCTCTTTCTAATAATATTAATTTAAATATATTATGGGTTTTGTTAAATCTAGATTCATATATGTTCTTGATGTTGTTGATGTTTTAATGGCTTTAAATATAAATATTGAGTTTGAACATTACAAAAAACCATTTCTATTTCTAGTGTTACATATATTTATAACATAAGTAGGCACAATCTCATGATTTTATATTAACTAATAAATATAACTAATGAAGATATAGTTCAACCTCAAGTTATGTCAAAGTTTAATATGGAACTTCATTAATCATCTAGAGTTTACATTTTAGAGCAATTCTACTCGGCAATGTTGGAGCTTTGGTACGATCTTCAACCTATGTTGTGTTTGGCACTCCCTAAGGTTTTCAACATTGTTTATTATTTGGAACCTTTGGCGCAAATATGTTCTTAAAAAATTAGATTAGTTCTCTCGATTAATTTTTTGAACTATGAAAAGATTAGGTGGGATGCAAGTTTTAGCTAAAGGTTCTATGATAGTCAAAGAGGGTAAGGGATTGGATCCACTTGTAATTTTACTATTTTTTTAGTCTCTTGAGAAAGAGGGTGCAAATATATTTGTATAATTTTTGTTTCATTTGGGATTATGATGTGGTTGTTTATGTGCATGCCCTCCTATTGTATTATATTTTTTCCTTAGTATTTATATTTAATTCAAATATAAGTATTTTTCAAAAAATTATTATATTCAAATTTATATTAAATGTGATGGTGTATGGAATACTCATATCTATTTATGTAATAAATATCATTTAAAATATTAATACTGAATATTGTTATAAAGAATAAATATTCAATACATAAGAGGCTTATAAACCACTATGTGACCTTGTTTTGAAAGAATGCAAGATAGTAATTTTTAGTATAGAGAAGTATATATGTAGAGTGTGATTTAAACATGAGTCATTTTTTTTAATGTTGAAAATAACAAGAATTGGAATGAGCAGTTTTTGTTTAAAATAGGGAAATAATAGTCTTGATCTTATAGAATTGCATATATCATATGTTAACATTGCACATTATAGCTATAGTAGGGATATTCAAGAATATTCAGTTCATTTTTCTATTAAAAAGAATAATGTCATCACTCCAAAATTGCAAATTTGAAAAAGAAAGGGTCATTGAACTTAAAGTATTTTACACATGTCTCCACCTAAAATTTCAACTTACCCTTATAAGAAAAGGGTCATTGCACCTCAATGCACAATTGTATCAATGTTTTTGTGCAGTTCTCAACAAAAAATAGAACATGAGAATTTGTTGAAACAAATCATTCATTTCTTCTGAATGCAGGTTGAGACTATGGTCAACTATTGATGTGTAGCCTTTCCACCATGTGGATTTGCTATTTTTCTACCTAGAAGGATATGAGGCCATACTTCTTCAGCAAGAAGCCAACACATGGACATGCTCAAAACATTTCCTATAGTGAAATGATATATTTTCATTAATTGATTGTTTGTTCCCAAACCTTGTTTTCAACATAATTTAGTCAAAAATACATTTACTTTAATCAAGATAAATACGATCCATGGATATGTGTTTGAAACCAAGTTGTTAGTGTATAGACAAATCTTGACAACTTTACCCATATTGTTGATGATGACCTAAAGAGAAGTTATGTCTCAATTTTCTAAAGGAATGTCACAAATTCTTACACATATCAAGATATTTATCAAGTACTTCATGTAAATATTAAACTATAGATGTCATTGTTCCATATATTTTGTCATGAAGATTCTAAAACAATTCCACTAACTTGGAATTAGTTTTATACTCATCTCTTCATATATGAAAGTGCACAACAACCTTTTCATTTAATGAAACATGAGCATGAACATGGAAAAACACCTTTCAACTTATATCCCTCATAGTATATGGGGGTCTATCTTCATATGGTTGCTTAGAAAATTAACCCAACAACAAAGTTCATCATCTTCATCTAATTGAACCATAAATATTTTATGCTTACACAATATCTTCACCAAGAACACACTCATTGACATTATATGCTTGTAACATTTTCCTTGTTTTATTATTATACACTCATTGACATTAAATGCTTGTAACATTTTCCTTGTTTTATTATTACACACTCATTGACATTAAATGCTTGTAACATTTACCTTATTTTATCATTAAAAAAGGGTCAAGTTTACAAATACATATTACCATTCAAATGTAATTGTTCATATTCAATAATGAATAATTACATATATGATCCATTGCATCCTTCATTATGGATAATAACCATAGTAAAGATGATCATAAGATGTTGTACATGGTGCCAAAAAAGTTGGATAATAAGTTGCATAAAGATGATCATCAGTAATTGTACATGGTGCCAAAAAATTTTAAAAACAAATTACATGTAGATATTAAACATAAACAATAGTTGAACCTAAACTAAACAAAAAATTCGGCAAACCTAAACTATTGCAATGATTGAAAGGAATAAAAATAACTTCAAAAGAGAAAACAAACAGAAAGAAAACACAAAAAAGTTCAGTTTGATCATCTCAATCATTGGTTTTTGCTGAAATAATAAACAATCAGCATTAAATAAGAAATACAAAAAGCACACAGTTAGAATGTTAAAGAGAAAAAGATCTGACAAGAATCAAGATGGGGAACATGAGCTAAGCATAGAAAACGAAGGTGTAAATGATGAGATTTCAAGTTGACATATTTTCCAGAAGTGTGTACTGGGAGATGATTAGTCATATGAAAATAAATCCATGATTAACAACAATGATTATGTGCATGCAGCAGTAGAGAATGACATTCGGCTCTGGAAAGCTTAGCTTTGTGGGTATGAATGTAAGCCTATGGGCGTGAAAAGGGGGTAGATGGCCAAAAAAAGAATATGAGGCCATAGGAGAAGTTAGTCAAGGTTTTTTTGTTGTATTTATAGTTTTATTATTGACTGAGAAAGGGAAGATTCATCAATTGTTGTGTGCTTTTATTTTATACAGTCTGTGTGTAATGTATTTGAATGTTTTGATGAATGTCAGTTAATTAAGAGTTTTTACTGTGCATAACCCTAGTGAGAGAGAACTCTAATTTCCGTGGTTTTGTGGAGAATTAAGAGGGATGTAACAACAATAGTTTATTAGTAGAAAATTTTACTGGTGACTATTTTGAAACAACAGAGAAGTGTTCTCCTTTACTGTTATTTTATTTCATGTTGACAGTCCCTCAATGGGGACCAGTAGTGTTCAACCGAAGTCGTGGATGTTCTAAGTTTGGAGTAGTAGTCTAGATAAGTTTATGAGGACAAGAAGAACCAAAACATTTCTTCAATTCAAGTGGTATGAACATATTCTTGAATTCCTATATATGAACAATCAACAATGCAATGACATAAGTAAGACCTTGATGACAAAAAAGACCTATGATGAAATTGTTTGATTATTGGCTTGACACGCAATATGACCTTGATGAAAGTGACTTTCTTGACATCAACAGTCTTAAATTGATTTTTATGCACAGTGAAGAAGTGATCTCAGTCCTAGTCCAAAATCCTTGAAGCATGGGTTAAATTTGATGGGCACATGTGCCCATCAAAGATTTAGTTTTTTATGGTTTTGTTTTAAAATTGGCCCACATTTAACTTTTAATAAAAAAATTTACCCTTCTCATCTTTACTGTTGTGAGGGTTCTGTTTTCAAAACTAACCTGCATATAAGTTTTAATAAAAAAATTTACATTTATCATCCTTAGTGTTTTGCGTTTATTGTTAAATATCCATTTACAAGCAACCTTTGTGAAAGGTTGAAGAATTTTATGGAGTAGCGTGGAAGAAATTTATGGAGCAACTCCAGTGCTATGTAGAGATCTTTTTTATTTTAGCAACTGGACTTGGACAAACTGTGGTGGGGGTTACAATTCTTCTTAAGGACACATGTCTTAGAATCAACCTTGGTCTTTTTCCATGGGATGACCTTTGAAAAGGATAAACCCTCTAATTTAATCTTGTTCTTAGCTACCTATGCATTTACACCCTTTTTTTTCATTTCGGATAACCGAACATAAATTTTGGCTTTCATCTATACAAAACATGGAAAAAAGAACTAGAATGATCTAAGTAATTGTTCTTTACAGCTGGGTCTCATTTTCGTTTTCATTTTCATCCTAACAACAAAATAAACAAACTCATTGCGATCCAATATTGAGGACTTTGGATCATTAGGATTTAAATTAATCACTTTCAAAAGAAGTACCATTGCTAACTCTACCATTTCCTTATTTTATTGGAGAGCATACTTGGGATACATCGTTTTTGCTCTCTATTAGCGATGGAAATTAAATTATGTAAGAAATTGAAAGAAAGAAAAATGAAGTTCAAAACTTACTAAGAAATTCTCCTCATAAGATGATGTAAGCATAATCCTTTTACCTGCTGGATGTCTCAGCAAAAATGAGGAAATGAATTGTTCATATGAAAACCCAAACTCTTTAATCCCTAAAACATTCTATGGTTGTTTTGTAATTTTTAGGGAATATGGATTGGGATCGTGGGTTTGGGACTCCACATTAGTAATGTTTCATTAATTCCTTAATTCAAAAGGGTGGATTGTGGCTTTACTAGTCCAAATCAATCAATTTTTTATATCAATATTTCCATGTTATTTTTCATGCACCCAAAAAACGATTGGAAAAATCCCAGCTGCCATTTATCTGGCAGAAATTCAATTTTCAATAAAAAGAAAGACAAGTAAATACAAACTTGTAGTTCAAAGGAAATTCCATTTGAAATGGAAAATTCATTCCAATGACATAACTAACTAGTTTTATAATAAAGCCTAAAATAGATAAGTTTCCATAATGTACTAACTGTGAAATTTGTTGGGAAAGAAAAGTGTTGTTGAAGGGTTCCACAACCAACTAGTGAACACTCAGTGCATGAAATGTTCTCTTGTCTTGTGCTCTATTGTAAGAAGTTGTAGGGTTCTCACTTCTCCTTAGCATTTTGATGACCAGCCTGGCAAGGTTCTCAGGAGTTTGCGTTCCCAACTTCTCACCTTTTTTACCTCTTGACGTGGAGGAGTAAAAAATTATTGAAGATTCAGGATAGTAATGGAAGATTGGAAGTTGGAATCGATGGATCTACATGGTAAACTCATTTTAGCCTCCCAGTTTAGCGAACACCATTGGTTTAAAACTATTTCATTTGGCATCTTAAAAATGAAAAATAGAAACATCGAGTCCCACCTACCCAATAACATAAGGTTTTATGGCCACATTTCTCATTAATGGTGTTTGTACATTTTGAGCATTTATGTAGCCATGGTGCTCCACTCTGCACCGAAAGTGCATTGGAAAAAATAAAATTTATGATGGATAATCAATGAGCATCCTTGAAAATCCAACTAAGCAACTAACAACAATAAATACTAGTGAAGTGCAAGGCTACCCATCAATTTGATGACTCCAAAAATTAATTGAACTTCCCTAATTATGTGTTTATTCCACATTCCATGGTTTTTTACTATTAAAAGATGAAAAAATGTCCATACGGGCATCAATTTTAACCCCTGCCTTGAAGACTTGGAGATATATAATGACATGATCAACAACTAGTGCATGACAATATAAATAGTGACTCTTGGAGTCATGAGTAGTTGTGATACTTGAGTAGAATTGAATATTTGATGGTGATAGCTGTGATATTATTAGTTACATGACAGTGAACAGGAATATTATATCTCGTGGCTCTTGTGCAATGTGTTGATGATTATGTCAAGAAGAACAGCAACCAAGCTCTAGTATTGCAGATAGGGAAGCAAGGTGGTGGATTAAAATCCAATGGCATGGTTTCAAATTCAACTGCAAATGACTTGGATTATTTCAATTCAAAGAAAAAACAGTCACTTGTTGCAAAGAAGATTGCTTTACTTGTCAGTGAAAAATATTCCTGTGTGATTTTTTATTTTTCTACTATGGTAGAGATCATTCAAATCATTGTTACTTGCAAAGGTCTAAGAGAATTTTCCATCTAGTCCCATGACCAAAACAACAAGAAAATGAACACAATAAAACTTAGTGTTATCCATAATTTCAAGCAAACTACCAAGAATGCACCAGATAAAAGTTGAATCCATGCCCTTTTAGGTTTCAGGGATTAGCCAAAATAGATAAGAAATAAATGAGGATTGAAGTCTCAACCTTGTAAAATGTTGTAACATAACCATGACATTAAAACCAATGGTTAAAGGTTTTAATATGGATTATACTTTACATGAGCAATAACACAGGAATAAACCAAAGACCTGATAAAAAATCTCTATACTCAACTAAAACAATTTTGAAAAGAATAAATCCCTTTAACAAAAGTGAAAATATATGAGAACAAAGATAGAATCTGTAGCTCAAAATTTATGTTTGCCTCCAATTTGAAAGCAAGTTCCACTACATGAAATCATATATATAAATCTTACCTCACAAATTTTGAAATTGTCTGTAAAAATATATCAGAAATATATCTTTACTGTGGCTTGGGATAGTGCAAGTCCTCGATTATCAGTGATTAGTTAACCAACCAAAATAATAATTTCCAATTTTCATATAGAAAACAACAAGATAAATCATTAAACAAATGGATAGCATATTAAAATCAAATATATTGTTTTTAAATTGATGAGGCCCAATGGTCAAAAGGTGGCATATAAGAAAGTGCAAAGTCTTGGATTAACAGAGTTTTGTTCACTAACCTAAAAAAAAAAATTACAAATTTACATATATCCAAAAGATGAAATATTTAGCTCAACTTCATATTTGCTGAAGGAACCTATGTATGAAGATGAGATTGTAGTCCGGGAGTTGAAGAATGAATTACTTTCTGAAAGTAATTTTGAAAATCAGAGGAAACAAAAGAAAATTGAAGAGGGAAATTGTTGAAATTTAAGGGCTAGTGATGTTTTAATACAAGTAATAAACATAAGTGCATGAACATATAAAATTTAGATTCAGAATAGTGCTGCTAATAAAACATTAACCTGTAATAAATCAAGAACATAATTTTCATCTCTTTAAACTTAACACTCTGCTGGTCAGTGCATTAAGGCTGGTCATTGAGATGTCATACCATATTTCATGTAGAAGAATGAATAAATAAAGTGCAGGAGATACTTGATATTAAGGAATCACAACCAATTACTGAATCCACTTTATACTCAGATAATTTAGAGTTTGATCTTGTCACCGAAGGGACAAGTCAAATAGGGTAAACCATATATGTAGCTTGAGAGAGGGTTAAAGAAGACAGAAATTGACCTTAGAGTCTTATTCAACAGACATAGAGGTTTCAATCAAAAGCACAGGATTGATTAATTTAGTCATGTCCAAAATAGTCATGCTAAGGACACGGCCACTTAGCACAAGAGACAGTCAGTCATACTGATACCCTTTGATAGTCATGTTGAGTAACTCATAGTCCACACTTGAAGAGTAACCTCATGGTCACTCAGGGGATAGAACCTAACACACAGGAAAAACCCATAAGCACTAACACTGAGAAAATCATGAGGTAAGAGAGTGAAAAAAGAGTAAAGACTCATGCTAAGAAAAATCATAAGGTAAGTGGCTGAGAAAGACGTAGAGAATCACTTTACAAGATGAGACATAAATAAAGAAAATGCAGAGATTAAGCTCAGTCCATTAAGAAAGAATAAATCATAGAGGTAAAACTCAAAGCGTGAATGAACTAATCACAGATCATGAATGAACAAATCACAAAGGTAAAAATCATCCCATGAAATGAATAAGATGAAGAGGTAAAATCATGGAGTGAAATTGTAGAGGAATACCTGAGAGACAAACCTGTAGGCAAGAGGAGAAAATTAGATTGCAAAGGAGATAACCCGTGATGGAGAAACCGATGATAGTAGAGATATCAGTGAGATAATAGGCTATGAACATGGTGAGATAACCCTAGTACCAAGTAAGAATAGGACCATGAGTGAAAAACCGCAAGATCAAAGTGAACCGTAAAGGTGGACAAACATTCAATTGGGATGAACAAGACCAAATATTTTTCTCTCTCTCAACATACATAGTTTAATATATACTTTTGTCATCACTATATAAGGGGAACATCCAACAAAATTTTACAATATAGATCATCCATACAGGTTTATGGAGGAAACATAAAGATCCCAATTCAGTATATCCAAGGAAGTGCTCAGGGAAGTGTACTAATATCAGTACCCTCAAAGGAGAAACAATGTCATCCTCAAGACATCCAATATGATGCTAAAAGACTCAATCATCCATACTAAAAAATAAATAAACCAAAAGGTTGAAGAGTAGGAGGTACAAGCTCTACTTTAGAAGAGTTGTATCTTATATGAAAGTAGGCCCTCATCCATGGGGAGCACTTCCTTGGATAAACTGTTTGCCCTCTTATTGTGTTCTCTAAAGACACGATCAGAGTATAAAGTGTGAAAGAAGGCCTTCAAATCCATAATGTTGTCACACCAACTATCCAGATCGAGGGCAGAGAGAGTTTCCTTATCATCTAAGCCCAATTAATGATTACAGAAGAGTCCCCATATAGTACATGGAGAGAGGGAATTCCAATCTCTTTTGCAAAAAATGGTAGAGCCCAAAAAGCTAATAATTTCACTCTAGTGTTGCTGTTGTTCCCACATCCCATCTTGGTGCTCTGGTGTAGGTGCTCTTATATAGTATGTGTGAAGGTATTTGAGCTTTGATGAATGTTAGTTTTTGTAGAATAATTTAGTTGTGCATAAACCAAATAAAACCACCCCAATACTAGGGTTTTACCTCTATGAAAACTCCAAAAACTATGCTAACATCCAACTATCATAAAATAATGCATACCACCTCAAATTTTGCACATGTGTGGGCTCAAAATATTATCCAATGCTAACGCATGAGTGAAGAAGACTACGAGTGAAACCCCCATAAGAAAGAAACACTGGGAATAGGTGAAATCACCAACTAACTACATGAATATATGTTCCCAAGCTACAAAGTGTGAAGGAAAAGAAAACAATGAACTGATAATTGTTCAATACAATGAAAATTACATAAAATGAATGTGGAGCACTATTTATTTGCAACTAGACAAGATTAATCTAAACCTTTGGACCGGAACACTGATGGCTCCTGGTTTTCTGTGGGATGAAAAGTACAAATGA
>LPNX010643203.1:0-15579 GCA_001517045.1 Pseudotsuga menziesii
TCATTAAAATATATACTACATGATTATATATTTTTATACAATATTATATTGAAAAATATTAATATGTATTTTACATTTAAGTGGAACAACATGTATTTTATTTTCATACATGTTAATATTAAAAAACTACATATTTATATTTTACAGACTATAAATCAATATTCCTAGATACTCCATTTATAAATCAATAATAAGCTATCTAAGATTTGATTATACATTAATTAACTAAATTTTAATAATATAATAAACAACTAAGTTTTAAGAAATAATATAATAAAGAAATTAAAAAAAAAAAAATTTCTCGAATAATACCACTTTCCTTTTAATCATCACTCTATTTCCTATCACATGTCCAACTTAATAAAAAGAAAATTAATAAATAAAAAACAATACCACCATTTTAATGGTCACTCTTTTTCTTATCACAATTCCAACATGCTAAAGTTATAGTTATCGAAATTTAGTCTTTGGAATAATTTAATAACAAGCTTTTTCAAAATT
Organism: Pseudotsuga menziesii; assembly: GCA_001517045.1. NCBI lineage: Eukaryota > Viridiplantae > Streptophyta > Pinopsida > Pinales > Pinaceae > Pseudotsuga > Pseudotsuga menziesii. The sequence goes on from LPNX010643203.1 coordinate 502, forward strand.
TAGAAAATAAAGAACCTAATAAAAAATCCGGTCAAATATTCATATAGTTATTAATAATATGAACGAAACACACATTTTGGTTGACCCTTTACTTCGAGGGAGATGAAATAAATATATTATATTGTGAAATAACTATAAAACCATTTTCATATTTATAAAAGAGTTCTGGGAGAGGCTAAAGCAACCGAAAACTAAAATTCAAAAAATATGAATTGACAGTTCGGGATACTGCCGGGATTTGATAAAGGGTTTATTTTTTATTTTTTAATTAATAAATATTAAATAATGATTTCATTTATGTATCAGATGCTACAAACCAAATAGCCGGCGAGAAGAGAAATTGATGCGAACAAAGAAACCCCAAAAGTTTAAAATATAACTAATGGGAAGATAAGCCGGTTAAAATTAATATGCACTCAAAGTCAGAAGGGAGAAAGAAAATGAATAATACCTGGAATAGAGTGTGATGTCGAGGCCGAAGAAGAGAGACTTGCCAAAACCCAATGTAAAAGGTTTGTGCCTCGAAATTTTTAAACCATTGGTGCGTGAGATTATCTAGGGCTTTTAAAAGAAGACCAGAACTCAACATTTATTTAAAAATGGTAATGCAATTCAACAGAACTAAGAAATAATAAAAAATCATTCCTCATAAATAAAAACCCACCTGTATTTGAATCCCCACACTTTTTGAGAGGAAACATTGACGTCAGGTGCATCCTCAATTCCGTTTAAGGTCGCTTTCCTTCATTCCATTTCCATTCTTTTAAGCCAAGAAGCACGCGATATAAGCTTACCGGCCCACCGGCCAACAACCATAATCTTGTTTTCGCAAATGGTGAGGTTCTCGCTGAACCTAAAAGCAAATGATTCCATCTTGCCTTTCATAGAGAAACTTCGTGAAATGGAAATATCCTGAGAAGAAACCCTAAGAATTTAATGGGGGTGGGGGGCGTATTTCAGAAAGTCCTAAAATATTCTAGAAAAATTTAACCACTGGTGCCTGAGATTTTCTAGGAAAAGCAGAACAATCTTTTAAAAAAATTTAACCATTGGCGCCTGAGATTTTCTAGGGAAAAGAAGAAATCAACAATATTTAAAATAAAAAAATAAATAAATGAAATAACTAATTCATTTACTAATCAGCAGAACTGACAAAACAGATAATAAAACTTCATTCTTCTAGAAACAAAACCCAAAAAGAAGACGAGTCATAGATGGAACTGTTAGCAAGATGAGTCATCTCTTAAATCCAAAACCCTACTGTCATGCTTTTCTTCAATTGGGAACTGGGTACCTATTCGTTGAGAAATATATCGCAGAAAAGTAGGGTACCAATACGTCGAGAGTATAGATCTTTACTGCGAGACGAACCAGATGTGTCGTTGATGCCTGTAATTAGGTCGGATTCACATCCCTAATAAAGACCTTCCAGACCAGACCAAGAGTCTATTTTCCACTCGAGACAGAATCAATACCTTCGGATTTTTAACGGCTTCCTTTTCCTCAGAGGCAAGTGGGTAACCAGCTTCCCTGCCCACTCTCATGCTTTTCTTCAATTGTGATTCAAGATTTTCTTGATGTGATTCATGATTTTCTTCATGAGCGATCTCTTAAATCCAAAACCCTACTCTCATGCTTTTCTTCAATGGCCATTCACGCTTTTCATCAATTGTGATTTATGCTTTTTCTTTATATTTTAGACTGAACAATGAAACAATGGAAAAGGACAAAAGCCATCGTAGAGTGACCAATGAGACATTGCAGAAGGACAAAATCCATCGCCATAAAGAAAGTTAAATTTTACTAGCCGTTAGAATTTCATAAGAATTCAAACTCAAAAGAGGTAGTTGAATATTTGAATTTCACTGTTGTTAATTCAAACTCATCCAACGGTGCAGATTAAGAATATTGTTTGCTTCCAACAATCAAATTCAAATTCTCTATTAAAAAAAGATCGTGGTCTAGCATCGCCCACTGTTACGTATGAATTCTACAACGTGCCAATGAAAACTTCAACCCAATTCTTTTGTTTCTTCATGATAAGTTCAACCTAAGTGACTAGTTAGATTCAGATTCCCGAGATTGGAAAACTATAGTGTTCCACTTTTGAGATGTTCTGTTCAGGCCCGTTACCTTAGTCATGGAGCTGTGATTTCCTGAACAGAGGCAGGGATTCTATGGGGTTTACAGATTGGAAAAATTCCAAGGCTGAGCTTTATAATGAAATTTGCAGTAACAGCCACGACCAAGGAATTTGGGCATTTGTTTGGGGCCTAGATGCCACGCCCACCTCTTCACATTCAAAAACTAGCCATACCAAATTCAAGAATATAAATAAAAACAGATTAATAAAGTATAATTTTGTTATCATTTCAAATATACTCTTAAGTATAATTTAAAATTTAAAATTTAAATAAAATATATTATTATTTTCATATTTAATCTCCAAATTTTGTTATTAAAAATGTTATTATCTTCTAAGCAAATCTAAATTTAAATTCTAATTTTGAAGGAAAAATTACAGTTCATTCTTTAAAGCTTAAAATTTAAATTAAAAATAATGTTTCAACTAAATTCTACTTTTATAGTTACACCAAAACCTGATCACCACATTTTTTGTAAGTCTAAGTTGACCTTCAATAACCTCATGTGGACTTATAGTTTTAAATTTAAATTTATTTTTTTAATAAGAAAGAATATTTTATTTAAAATTTTCACTTCTAACAATGAAGTTTTTATGAAAAATTAACTTTTCAATAATGAAATTTGAATTAAAAAATTATCTTTCTATAATTGAATAAAATTTTAAATTAAAAATTATTCTTAAAATTTTTAATAAATATTGAATAATAATTATAAATTAAATTTTTATTATTATTACTTACTTTTTAAGTTTTATACTGCATTTATAAATAATATATAGACTTATAATGCTTAAATTAAGTTATTAATTTAATTTTATTGTTGATAACATCTCTTATTATTACATTAAACACATTAAAATAGTGTTATAAAAAAGTTTTTTACTTTTTAATTAAAAACTAAGATAATTAAAGAAATTATTTAATTTTTAATTTTGTTTTAATATCATAAAAAAGGACTTCACTTAACAAAATAATTATTTCATTTAATGGTTAAATAAAATGTTGATACTGTGTAGCTTTCAAAATATCAATTTTTGGCATATTGATAATGTTTTTTTACAATATAACTTGTCAAATATAAGTTTGTAAGTGTATTGAGACATATTATTATTATTAGTGTGGTGTTGCTAGTTTTACAAATTTTATTTTCTCAAAATGTATTCACAAAATGCCAAATTTGCTCTAACAACAATAATTTTCAACTAAGTTGATGACATCTAGACTTTTATTTACAAATTTGTTTTAAAGTATTTTATACACTCACATATACATAAAAATGTGGATAGAGTCTTTTTTTTTGGAAAAAATAAAAAAAATTACCATTCAATAAATGAAGACTTAAAGACATTTGAGATCTCACTTTTCTATTGACAAATTAAAAGTTTAACACACATTTTTTAAATCTTAATTCTTTAGTAATAAAATAAAAAATTTCTAAATATTTAAAAAAACATAATAAACTACTTAACTTAAACCAAGATTCTTATTTAACTCTATAAACATTTCAAAAATAACTTTTCAAACATTTCAAATTAAAAAGGAATTTTGTAAAATATATGGCTACACAAAAACAAATAATTTGATCAAAACCACTATTTATTATATTTTTTAAAAATTATCATTCATTCAATTGCAATGGAACTTACAAGATAAAGAAATTAAATATGATTGTATATTATTAAATGTATTAATTTCTTTGCAATTTTATCTTTCATTTCTTATCAAAGTTCTAAGCTAGCAAAAACTCAAGTGCATCATGTTAACAAAATACAGGAAAATATAATAGGATACCACACTAAAAAGGATAGAGAACCATAAATATTTGAACCATCCTTCTTTATTCACTAAGTTAAACATATCCCTAAGCTTCCATTCCATTAAAAAAAAATAAGGGATTTCTCATTTAGTGTACAATGGATTGTTTTAGTTAACAAAATATATGAAAATTTTCTAGGTTATAAGTATCACATAAAATAAGTAAGTTAAATTAATAATAATATAATAGGATAGGAGACTAAAAAATATTGGAGAGCTATAAATATCCTAACCACCCTTCTTTCTTCACTAAGTTCCATAACCCTAAGCTTCCCTTCCATGCAAAGATTTTTATTAAGGGCTTTCTTAGTTAGTTTACACTATTTCTTTCTTCACTAAGTTCCATAACCATAACCTTCCCTTCCATTCAAAGACTTTTATTAAGGGATTTCTTAGTTAGTTTACACTCGATTGAAGTATGTTAACAATATACACTAAGAACTATGACTAATAAAAAAAATCGAGTATACTAGAGTGGACAAAAAACACCCAAAGGGATGAAATACCCACATAACACTAAAATCAAGCACCATAATAGTTACGAACTTGGAACAAGTTTTTAATGGAAATAAGTAAGTATTATCAATCATATAGAGGAACTTGTGGGATAAATGCTTGAGTATATTTTATTAATAATGCTTGATTTAATAATAATGGTTGGATAAAAGCACTTTAGACTTGGAATAATTATGTACTATTTTTTATTTAATTACTAAAATTATTTCCTTAAGTTTTGTCTTTAAAACCTCGAAGGTTTTCCTAAGAGTGGTGTTTGTCTTTAATATGTGACATTAATGCCATTATTAGCCATCAAGCCTTATAATAGATTTTATTACCAGTTTAGATTCATGTAGTATGGTTGACTTGATTTACTTTCTTCCATTTTCATCTTAATTTTGTGTTACAAGACATGATCCATGATTTACTATTCTGTCTTTAATGTCTAAAATCCCTAGTTGTATTACTTTAGAATGTTGTTCTTCTTTGAAAAATTTAGTTATTTGATTTCCTTAGAATTTTAGGCATTATTAGCCTCTAAAAATCATGGAAGTTCAATAATGAAAATAACTAGAGATCAATAATACATTACCTTATAACTCTCTCTTATCAATTGAGTCACACCACCTAGGTTGTGTAATCTTTGAATTGATGGTATTATTGATTTAGATTAATGAGAAATTAAATCGTTGCAACTTCACGGGTTCTGTAATTTACTTTTCTTTCCTTTTTTAACTTAATTTTGTGTTATATACCATAATATACCATTTACTATTTTATCATTAAATCCTAAAAACCTGAATCGATTTTCTTAAAAAAATTACATTAATTCCCTCATGGATTTGATTTTTGAAGCTACCTCATACATGCACTCAGGAATTAGGAGACTTCATTCTCATGATAAAAACATACATTATCCACTATGAATACACTCAAACTTTTAATAATAGAAATCTATTTCAATCTCATAAAGGATATAGGTTCAAGCCTAGTATACCGGGTGTTTGTTCCCCATTTGCAATGATGACGTAGGTGATTGATACAATTTCCTAGATCATTCTCATGCTTTTTTTTCCTTAGGCTTGAACCAAATGAAGTTGAGTTTATAATAATCGTGTGAATGCTTTATTTTCTTTTAGAATTATGTGATTATAGAACCAAGTCGAGAAGTAACATGACTATAATCCAACTGAAAGGTTGATTTATTAACTTTTGTATCCTCAACATATTGGGTGGACTTCTTAGCTTAATTTTATTCCCTTTTTCAACTTAATTGTTTCTTAAGTCCATAATCAATGTCAATTATGATTTTTCCATCTATTATGATGGTTATTTCATATAATTTTGTAATGTATTATGATATTTAATTATAATGATGGATGAATTTTGTTCCTTCAAGATGATTTAATTTTGTGTTGTAAAAGGTGGTATAATATTTGTGTTTAATAACTTTTTAAAATGTGGTTCACCATTTTTTAGAGGGATATTCCATGTAAAATACCAACATGTTCTATTTAAACATGAATCAAGGTATGACAATCTAAGCATTACATAGGGTCTCACAAGAGCATCATGTCACTTACTAGAATTGAATCTAGGCAGGGAGGGTAACAATCATTCCTCCCAACCACCCAAGATACATCCAATGGAAAAAAAAACAAGATTCAAACCTAGGTGGGAAAGTTAAAAATCATTCCTCCCAACCACACAATATACATTCAATATACTTTGTTTGTTGTAACTTGTTAAAGCTATGTACATCAATCACATTTTTAAATCAGTTTAATTTAAATATTCTTATCTTTTTTTCGTCCATTTTTTCATTTTAATTTTCACCAAATAACCATGGTTCAATTGACTATATTTCCACATGAATATATACACTCTTAAATCCCATAAAAACCCCAACCCTGAAATCTCTATCTCCTTGATTCATGTCTCATTTAAGAACTAAAACATGAAGATATCAACAATTGGTGAAATACCTTTTCTAGATAACATCAATAGAAAATCGATTTGTAACTCTTTCCATCTCAAGAGTATAGGCATAGCATTAGGGGATTATCAAATGTTTACCCACCCATTATCTTTTGGTCTCACATGTAAAGGGATATTTACTCATTGAAATGACCAGTAAACAATATGTGGATCTCAAAATGACCACCGTTGATTTCTAATAAGATGAAAAGACTATTTTTCTTGATAAGAGTCATTAAGATCGATCGAACATTAATGTACCCATTTCTACATGAAAATCACCTTCTATATATTCATCATTTTTTTTTATCAAATTCCTTGATCCCTGTTAGATAAGAACCGATTGATCATTGGTTCAGTTCCTACAAATGGATCGATTAGAATTAGTTCCTATGATTTGATTGATTGGAAGTAATTAATTCGGTGAATGAATAACCATGATTGTTATAACTTAGGATCTACAAAAGGAATCCTTTTCTTAAATGTTCCGTCTAGAAAAACATCACCTATGGGGAAAGACTTTGACAATATGAATAACTTGCATGAATCGATATTAGATTAACCTTCTTGGATCCTCCTAATGAGACTCGCCTAAAAGCTCATTTCCATGATGCACATATATAACATATATAATCAATTCAAAATCTATTCTCTATCCCTCGAATTTTCTCTGGTCCTTCCCTCCTTTCGTTGAGTCTTGACCTTGGTCATGGCCCAATTAATAGGTTCAATTATGCAATGGAATGCAATAAGTTTACATATTCTTTATTTGTTGACAATGCTAAATTTTTATTACCAGTCAAGTGTTATTGTAATGATTTGACAAGTTCCTAAAAGTATTTTAAAGGGTGGGAAATTCTCTTCCTCTTGACCCACTTCCCAAATTGAATTCACCATGATTTTTTGTAAAGGTTTTCAAACAGTAGGATAAATTGAAGGAATAGGAAACATAGGATGCAAGAAAAGGTTCATTCCCACCCACCTAGCCAATTCTTGTATGAAATTAATAAATTATAATGGGCTCTACCTCCATATAACATCCTCATTTTTAAATCCTTAAGAAACAACTAAACATCATTCAATATAATATAATTTTTTAGCATTACCCTTCATGTGTTCACTTCTGACTAGGATTATACTGATTGATTTCCTGTTTAAGTTTACAAATTTTAGCAATTATTATTAAAATATTATCACATCTTAATGGGAAATATTTTAATCTAATTCCACAAAGACTTTAATGGAACTAAGCTGTGAAGAAGAAATTCTTCCCTACCTAAATCTTTTGAACAAAGCATAAATTTATTTTTACCATGGATTAGTTGTTGACATACTACTTTCAGACTTAGAGTCATTAGAGTTGGGTTTCCTTATAACTCTATCCTATCACATAAATCACATTACTGTGTCTAGATTCTTGTAGTGATTCGTATTGCCACTTTGTATTAAAAAGTCATTGTATTTTAATAATATCTTTGCAACATCATGAGTTCAACTACCATAATATATGCCATTTATTATTTTTGTCTTTAGTGTAGTTATCCAATTTACTTAGATTGTTTTCTTCCTTCAAAACTTGACATTAATGCCATTATTATCCTTTGACCCTAAGAAAGTCACGGGAGTTCAATTCGTTTATATAGCTCTGTGCTATAAGATTGTAATGAATTTTATTACTAGTTTAGATTCATCTAGAATGAAATTGTTGGATAAGTCCTTGTGTATTTCAATATTAACATTTTCAACATCATGGGTTCCATGGTTGTGATTTACCTTTCCCTTTTTTAAAATATAATTTTGTGTTATAATTCATAATCTGTCATTTACTATTTTGTCTTTAAAGCCTAAAATATGTGGTTCTATTTCCTTAGAGGGTTGTTCCTATTTAAAACCTAAGATTAATGCCATTATTATCCTTTGATCCTCTAAAAGTAATTGGAGTTCAATTCCCTTATAGCTATGGTTGTAAGGCTATAATGGATTTTATCACTGCCTTAGATTCCTATAGAATGAAAACATTGGATAAATCCTTGTGTATTTTAATAATAATCTTTGCAATATTGTGGATTCCGCTATTGTGATTTACTTTTCCTCCATTTTTTAATTAAATTTTGTGTTATATGCGATAATATATCATTTACTATTTACTTTATAATATTCTTTGAATTAACTTTATTTATTTACTTTTGGAATTCTTTATAATTTCTTATCTTTAGCAAATTCACCAATTATTTCGCTTATATTGGTTTTGCTTTGCAATCTTATTATTTATTCATGATTCCTTTCATTTAATATGTTTAACGTTTGCAAATTTACTATTTAAATGCACCTCAATAACTTCCATATCATCACCATTAACTTTCTTAGTATTATCTTCTATCCCAAAATACCCTTCATCCTTAGTTTCCTTGCATTTTATTATGTTGCTTGGATACTTCAACACTCTATCAGAGTTTCATTTGTTATCAACCTCAAGAACTATAATATTTTGCTCAACACCTATACAATCACAAAAAATTAAATGGATAATTAAATCAGGAATTTTATTTCATGTTCAATTTCATTTTTTTTCATGCTCACCTAATGCACATGCAACTTTAAAATTTGAATTCTCATTGAATATATCCTTTGTTGCAACCATTGTATCCTTATCACTCTCTTTCATGAATGATGATGTGGTGTTTAAATTGATCCATGTCCATTATCAATATGGACACCTTTAAATTTATTATCTTTCTCAATGACATTAGATTCCTTACTTCTATAGATACTCATCCTAGCAGTTTCTCTCAGTATTCCTATAAATTTTATGGATTTTTAGGCCATTTGCATTATAGCATATTCAATTTTTTTTGCATCCCTCATCATGACTAACAAATATTTAATTTTCTATTACTAGACCATAAAGTATTCATTCTTATGGTCCACAACATTAACTTGGTTGTCCACTCCATTTATCGAAACATCAATCAAATTTAGCATCATTAATTAATTCTTCTTAATCATACATTACCCAAATTAAAATTATTTTACTTTCTCATCCACTTGCATCATATTTGCTTTCACATCCTCCTCAGAAACATATATTTTTCTAGAAATTATTTTCCAACTTCATGTTCTTTGACTCCACTTAAAACGCCAATAATGTATAGTAAAAAATTGGCCTTCAATAACATATTTTTGGTTACAATATCATAAATAACCATGACTTATTTAACAAATAAATTAATGATTAGGAAAACTCAACATGTTAAATTGGGATTTGTTCGATATGTACTAATGAGATATTTGGCTCTCTTGACCCTGTTTCAGTGACCAATTATGTTGTACCTAGGAAAATATAAGAAAATATAACCATAATATTGATCGAAAAGATGAAGATTCTGCTCACAAGACAAGAAAAGACAACGGCGAAATGATCTGTAAAAAAAGAGGAATAAAGTAGGTTGAGATAAGGAGTTCGACATATTTTTAGTAAACAGATAGTTAGACTAATAGTCTAATTTTGGGAAATAAAGCATAATTGTAAATTGGGATGATAGTGCCTATTTTTAGCTATAATGGGATAGGTTAAATTGGTAAGACAACCCATCGACTGATAGTTGAGAATTAGCTGATGGGTAAATAAAGAGTTTTAAAAGCCTATAAAGTTGATCCAAGCTATGTGCGTACTACATATGACTTAACATAGAACAAAGAAAATAGAATAGAGAAAAAAGTGCAAGAAAGAAAGAGAGACAAGAAAATGAGAGAGCATGAGACAAGAAAGAATTCATTGATTGTAAATAAGATCAAAAGAATAGTCTGCAAGTTGTGTGTGTGAACCAAAGTTGCAAAACCAAATCTCATTGTAGATGAAGCACCTCTGTAGTTTTTCTCAGATGTGTTTCCACCTTAAACCTTGTGTATGTGTGTCTTTAATATATGTGTTTATGTCGAATGAATATATGTTGTGAAAGAATATGTTTAAGTATGTTGAGAATCTAAGTGATATAAATGCTATAGATTGTTAATGCATGTCTAATAATATAGACCATATTCTATGATATATATCAAACAAATAATCTATTATGATATTTGATTGTGTGTTTATGAAGACAGAAGTATACTCCCTAGTTTCGGTCGAGTGACCTAATAATGTTGTAATAAGGAAATCCCTCACATTAACTACATAAACCTGGTTCTAGTAGTCACCATAGATATCTTGAGTGAGACCTCATCTGCATCACAGGTGTTCCTGATGGGGTTATGCTTTGTTGAGACGATATCTTAGGATTTTATGATGAATACGGGATATGAACCTGGTTCGACAAAGAAGTAATCCAACAAATGGTTCCATTTTAAAAACCATGAAGCATTGTGGATGTAATGTCCCCTTTTTGTAATTTTATTAAAATGCCCAATTTTCCAATTTTTTCACAATTTTGGCTCTTGACTAGTTTTGACGTCTAGACCTCCAAATTGATCCAAATGCTTACAAATTTTATCTGAAGGTAAATGACTGATAATATAACTTAAATATAATTCTCATGTATGTTTTTTGACCTCCAAATTACTTATGCAAACTTGTTTAATGTTCTATTCAAATTAGGAGTCTTTAATAGTGAATTGGGGCTCCAATGCCCCCCAGGTAATTGCCAGAAATGACTTCACAAATGATCCCAAAGTCACTTGAATTTCTGAAAAGAGGATGGTTATGTGTAAGGGACTTTTTAAAAGTCTCATATGCATCATGTTTAAGTTTATACAGGCTGTTATGACTCTTTCCAAAACAACCCCCAAGTCATAATTTTGACCCTTGGAGAAAATGCACCAAATATTCTACCAATGCAATAAAAATTAGTAAAATGGATTCCAATTCTTAATTAATGAACATGAGACTTGAAAAAACATTAATTACAGTCCATAAATCATACATTTATCATATATACATTCCTCCATTCGAAATAATAAGCATTACCATGGCATATATCAAAATGGAGTGGAAATGGTCATTGTTTGCTCATTAAAAGTCATTTTGACATACAAATCTATGGAATTTCGACTTGAAACTTTATGAGAATGAATAAAAGAGAATATTTAGCTAATTCCAATCATAAATTGACAATTAAAGGCTCTCCCGATTTGAAATCATCAGCATTACAATGGTTCACAATAAGATAGTGGGGAAATGACACTATTTCTTCATCGTTCAACATTTTTTCAACAATTATTTTGGGTATTTCGACATGAGAGTATTATAAACATGAAATAAATATCATATACATCATAAAATAAGATAATTATCATTATAATATTCCCCAAATAGATCAATAGCTCACCCAAAGCGCAATCCCTCCATTGGTATGAATATGGTGTGAAAACTGGAAATAGTTGAGATAGAGTGTTGCAATAGAAGAATCCACATTATTTCCTGTAGCTTAAACCTGCAAATAAGACTTCAATAAATCCCCATGAAATACCTAAGTGTCCTTTCCAAACACCAAGTAGGATGGGAGTATTTCACCCTCGAAATTGGCTTAAGCATGAAAACTAGTCATCCACTAGCTCTCACAATTCACAAATGACAATTTCACAAATGAGCAAAAGATTCTTATCATGGATGATCCCTATATTTTATAATAATTATTGGTATTCTAAGGTTCCAAATCCATCCATAAACCAAATCCAAGTCGAATTGGTGTGGCTGCTCATGCTATGCCATGTGGCTTCTCTCTTCACCTTCCCTCTTCTCCCAAATTTGAGTAGGAGCCTGTTGGCATTCTCTAACTCCCAATTTCGACCTCCAAGATGCTCTATTGAGGCATGAAATGTCATTATTTTAGTATGTTAGCCTTCATATCTGACTTGGGTCCTAACTGTTATAGAATCTCCATAATTGGTGTCATAGCTGTCATAAATGTAAGGGGAATCTAGCCAAGTGTCCATGAAACTCCCATTTGGCTCTTCCTCTCCCATGTAAGTTAAAATTAATCCCAAATTATACCTATGAAGTATATGGACAATTATATTAGCCTTATAATCCATCCAAAAACATTATTCTTCCCATATATTCAAAATTACAAGAGAAAGATACCATTTAAGATAGGAATTCTAGCTAGTGTGGGCCCCATAGTATCCATGTGTATTCATGCTCTATTGTCACTTCCATTTTATATTGTATTTATTTAATAAGATCAATTATTAACTATTAGTCCCCTTGTAATTTCTAAACATAATTTATTATCCCCCTTATTCCAAATCTCAAAGATTCTACCCCCAACCTAGGAAACTAGTGATTTTCCTCCTTGGAAATTATTTGACTTTTAGCATCCATTTGACAACTTTCATGAATATGGAAAATGTGATTTGGCCATTGTGACCCAATTCCAAATTTGGGACATTAAAAATCCTCCCTTCCCAATATTACTTGTTCTCAAGCAATTTCAAACATGGTTGTTGAAGAATGTGCTTTCTGTATGATTCTTTGAAGTTGCCACTAAGATTCCCACTTTGAGTCTTTGAGATTCCATGAATATTTTAGAGAGGAAACACCATTCTTGCTGCTACACTACTCTAATTAAAATCACCTTATTAAGTTGGGAATCCATCTCCCATACTGCTTGTTTCCCAAAGAATTTGAAATCAATGGGACTAACAACTATCCTAGGGTCCCATTGCTTGCATTGCACTCCAACAATTAAGAGTGCTCTCAAATCTATACATTTGGAAAGAGAATTCCTGGATCCCATTTTCTTGTATGCATTCTTCCAAACATCATGAGTGCATAATATATATCATCAAAGTATATAACAACATAATAATAATGTACATCAAGGAGGTGCCTCATGTAACATCCCCAGCATAAACAATACATCAAGAAATATTTTAATTAATCAAAAGAAACACAAATAAAGGGTTTGTTTTGACTGTCGAGATATTTTATTGATCATGCAAATAACCATAAGTCAAGCCGGAATATATGAGAAACTAAATTAGATCTACTTACATGAATCCAGGGGAAACACACTTGGAGAATCAACTCCTCCCAACCATAGGAGGCAGCAACTCAATGGTTTGCTCCGCTCCACACCCGAGCTAGATCACCAACCATGCAATAGAACAACAAGTAACTTCCTCACAACACTCAATCCTTAGAGTTCGTAACAAGCTACAACAAGAAAGATTCCATGCAGCACTCTCTCTCAGAGTCCGTAACAAGCTACAAAAAGTAAGCTTCCACGTGACACTCTCTCTTAGAGTCTGTAACAAGATACAACAAGAAAGATTCCACGTGACACTCTCTCTCAGATTCTGTAACAAGCTAAGCGATGGACTTATGAAACGGGAGAAACACTCAACACATGCATTCATAGAAAAGTTTCTCCATGCACAACATGGTGTCCTGTGCTATTCTAGTGCACCCATATATATAGCTTTTGCCCAAGTCTTATGCCATCCCAATCAAATCTCCAATCAGATCTCTAAATCCATATGATTTAGGATCTTGTCTGGTTGTTGAGTTTTGGATTGGATTTTATTGGTGTCAATCAGTCTAGATTGCTTACACATGTTCTTTGGTGCCATGGTTGGTGTCCCCTCATGTAGTTGAGTTCTCCAAGTGTCATTTTCTTTATTAATAAATAAATAAAATGTTTGTTTGTGCAAATTTCATTTCAGTCTTTGAGTTTCATAACTCATTACATAATAAAAATAATAATTTTCAAAACATGAAAAATAAAAGCAATGTCATGGGGGTATTACATTTCTCCCCCCCTTATTTTTAAAACTATTCTCAATGTTATTTTTATTTTGAGCTCCCTTGCTCATTTTGGAACATGGAGGTATATGATTCCCACATTTTATCCTCCATTTCCCAAGTTGCCTCTTCAGGGCTGAAGTGCTTCCATTGCACTTTTATTTGATGATGGCTCGATTCTGGAGCATACGTTCCCTCCCATCTAGGATGCAAAAATATTTGGTCTAGAACTCACCATCAGGTTCTACCTGAATCACATCCCAGTCAATTATATGAGTAGTATCATGTATATATTTTTTTAACAATGAAACATGAAATACATCATGTACTTTTATATTAGGTGGAAGTGCAAGTTGATAGGCTACCGGTCCTATCTTAGCTAACACTTCAAAACAAAAAAAAAATCCATAATACCTTGTCGCCAGTTTGAAACACCTTCCCAAACTCAAGGAACTCTTCTTCAACTTTACCTTTAGATATACGTGATCACCAAATGTTGAAATCCCTTGGAGTTCGTTTTAAATCCATGTAATGTTTCTACCGATCCTGGGCAATTTTTAAATCTGGTTGCACTTCCTTAACAATCTTTTTGGGTAGTGCAATCAAGAAATGCTTCAATGCATACATGTTTTCTTGTAACCATACTTTTTCGTCTTCCACATACAAGAAAATAAACATATTAATCATTATATGAAGATTCTAAACATTTTACATATCACCCCAAGCAGATATTGACATCTTACTAATATCAGAAGCATTCTTATTATGTCTTCTTCATATCATTATAGGTTCAAACTACAACATAGTTAAGTATTATTACAACGTCCGTTCCAATTACATGTTATAAAGCTTAACTAGTTATCACCATATTTAACCCTTACATATTGGGAGGTAAAAAGCAAAAAT
>LPNX010643251.1:0-40415 GCA_001517045.1 Pseudotsuga menziesii
GATGCATAAGAATTTGTCGTTATGCATATGTTTCATGAAATAGTTCTAACCATGCAACTGGTGCATTTGAATTGTAGGAAAGGTCCTGTACAATCTCCTACAAGAAAAGACGGATGAGACTTGTTCCCAAGAATAAGTGATGACAATCCAATAAACATGAATCTGAAGCTCCTAGGGTCAGAGACACCATGATGAAAGAAATATCTTCAGAAAGCGGTAGATCCACCTCAAAGGATGAAGACCACCATGGGTATGAGAGATAACTCAAGATGAAGAAAGGAATGCTATAAAAGAAACTATGATCAAAGAATAACAGTTGATCATGGGGAATGATGTATACGATATGATTTCGAGACATAAAGGGAAGTACATATTATCCTCCATATGGATCTACAAGAACAAGTGTACAAAGAAAGGTTCATGATTTTCCTCAGAAAGAATACACTATGACATGACATACTCTATTGACCAGTATATATCAAGCATAGAACCACCTGTACAGAATGAAGAAGAAAGATAATACTCCACTTCAAGGGGAGTGACTACAAAAGATATTTGAGTTCGATATGGTACGACATGATAGATAGCTTCTTGATGGATCGAGACTTTACCAAGAGTAAAGTGGGTTCCAACCTTCAAATTTGAATGCAGAAGACTAGGATGTGTTGATGATCTGACAAGATGAACTCATGATGAAAGAATACTAGAATGATGTATGGGATATAGTTCCCAAACCAGAAGGAAGGAGTATTGTATCCTCCAAATGGATATACAAAATAGAGCATGCAGCTGACTGAAGTATCAAGAAGTATAAAGCAAGATTTGTGGCTAGAGGTTTCTTTCAGAAAGAGGGAATTAATTCTGAAGAGAGACTTACTCCAGGAAGTAAGGTACACTTCCTTCAAAACTATCATGGTAGTTTCTTCCATGGTGAAGTAAAGACAAGCCTTCCTTAATGGTATGATTGATAAAGAGTTTTTTCATCGAATAGTCATGAAAATTTGAAGTTGAAGACAAATGGAATCATGTATGCAAGTTGAAGAAGGCCCTCTATGGCTTGAAGCAAGCTCCCAAAGCTTGGTGTGGAAGAATAGATAGTTTCTTGTCAAGCATGGGATTTACCAAGAGTAAAGTTGATCCTAACATTTATCTCAAGGTTGTAGAAGATGAACTTGCCATCCTGTTATTATATGTGGATGACTTATCCTTGACAGGAAATGAGAAACAGGCCATGGAAAGAAAGAATAAACTAGAAGAAGAATTTGAGATGAAAGACCTTGGGTTAATGCATTATTTCCTAGGTTTGGAAGTATGGCAAAGTTCAGAAGAAATATTTATCAACCAGGGAAAGTATGTGGTAGAGATATTGAAGAGATTCAATATGTTGGAATGCAAAGTCATGGCCACACCCATGGACTCCAACCTGAAGCTGTTAGCTGATGACTCATCAGAGTTAGTGGATATGACTCATTACAAATAGATCATTGGGTATTTGATGTACTTAACAAATACTAGACCAGAAATTTGTTTTTCTTTGAACACCTTAAGTCAATATCTTGTTCAACCAAGACAGGTTCACCTAGTAACTGCAAAACATGTGACGAGATATTTGAAAGAGACTATAGACTTTGGTTTATATTATGATGGTAGCCATGAGTATAGATTGTATGGCTACACAGATACAGATTGGGCTGGAAGTATCTCAGATAGGAAAATCACATTAGGTAGATGCTTTGTTTGGGGTCTGCTATGAGTTCATGGTTTAGCAGGAAACAGTCCAATGTTTCTCGTAGCATGGCTGAAGCGAGATACATAGCAGATTGCTATGCTAAGTTGTGAAGCCATATGGATTCGGAAGCTGATATCAGGTCTCTTTGAATTGAAGATGGATACTACAATGATTCTATGTGATAACCATAGTTGTGATGACATAGAACCCTGTGTTCCGTCGTAACACATAGAAATCCGGTATTTCTACATACGAGATAAGATGCAGATGATGATGTTTAAGTATTTCCATACTAAAGATATAGATGATGTTTTAGTATTTACATAATTTAGATGTAGATGATGGTGATTCCATATTTCTATACTGAATATACAGATGATGATGTTTCAGTATTCCCATACTGAAGATATAGATGATGTTTCAGTATTTACATACTGTAGATGATGATGCTTTCAGTATTCACATACTGGAGATACAGATGGTGATAGTTCAGTATTCACATACTGAAGATGTAGATGAAGATGGTTTGGTTGTTGATGTGCTAACGAAGCCTCTGTCTCGAGTAAAGTTCGAATACTTTCAAGACAAGATTGGTGAGGTTCAGAAGAACCTTCCTCGAAAGGGGGAGTAGTGATGTTGCAGTGGGATTGTATCATCCCTGGGCATCTGCCCTAAAGTGATTCGGTGACTTCAGTCCTCGAGAATGAAGAGGGATTGTATCATCCTAGTACATCTGTCCAAAAGTGATCTGGTGACCTCGGTCCTCGAGAATGAAGAGGGATTGTATCATCCTGGGACATCTGTCCAAAATAGATCCGGTGACTTCGGTCTTCATGAATGTGGTGGGATTGCATCATCCTTGAACTTAAGTTCAAAATGTATTCGTAGGTCTCGACCCATGTGAATGTGGTGGGATTGCATCATCCTTGAACTTTGGTTCAAAATGTATCTGGAGGTCTTGGTCCCCGTGAATGTGGTGGAATTGCATCATCCTTGAAATTCAATTCAAAATGTATCTGGAGGTCTCGGCCCCCGTGAATGTGGTAGGATTGCATCATCCCTGAAATTCAGTTCAAAATGTATCCGAAGGTCTCGACCCCCATGAAAGTGGTGGATTGCATCATCCCTGATCCTCAGTTCAAAATGTATCTGGAGGTCTCGGCCCCCGTGAAAGTTGTGGATTGCATCATCCCTAAACCTCGGTTCAAAATGTATCCGGAGGTCTCGGCCCCCGTGAAAGTTGTGGATTGCATCATCCCTAAACCTCGGTTCAAAATGTATCCGGAGGTCTCGGCCCCCATGAAAGTGGTGGATTGCATCATCCCTGAACCTCAATTCAAAATGTATCCATAGGTCTTGGCCCCTGTGAAAGTGGTAGGATTGCATCATCCCTAAACCTTAGTTCAAAAGGTATCCAGAGATCTCAGTCCCTGTGAATGTGGCAGGATTGTATCATCCTTGAACTTCGATTCAAAATGGATCTGGTGACTTCAACACTCGAGAACGTGTGTCGATCCCGTAATTCCTAGGGGAAGGATTGTCTAAGTTCCACATCTGTGTTGATCCCGTAATTCCAAAAGGAAGGATCGTTAGTAACTCCATAAAGACCTAAATCTTGTAATTCCGAAAGGAAGGATCATTGAGTTGATCCCATAATTCCAATAGGAAGGATTGTTTGAGTTCCACAGATGTGTTGATCCCGTAATTCCAATAGGAGGGATTGTCTGAGTTCCACATCTGTGTTGATCCCGTAATTCCAAAAGGAAGGATCATTAGTAACTTCGTAAAGACCTAAATCCCGTAATTCCAAAAGGATGGATCATTGAATTGATCCCGTAATTCCAATAGGAAATATTGTCTGAGTTCCACAGATGTGTTGATCCCATAATTCCAATAGGAAGGATTGTCTGAGTTCCACAAATGTGTTGATCCTATAATTCCGAAAGAAAGGATCATTAGTAACTCCGTAAAGACCTAAATCCCATAATTCTGAAAGAAAGGATCATTGATAACTCCGTAAAGACCTAAATCCGGTAATTCTGAAAGGAAGGATCATATTGATGTTTTGATGATGTTGATGTTTTTATGATGATGATGATGTACTGATCGAAAGATCAGTGTATGATGATGATGATGATGTACTGATTGAAATATCAGAGTATGATGATGATTACGATGTATTGATCGGAAGATCAGAGTGTGATGATGATGATGTACTGATCAAAAGATTAGAGCATGATGATGACGTACTGATCAAATGATCAGTTTGTGATGATGACAACGTACTGATCAAAAGATCATAATATCATGATGATGATACTGTTTGAGAATTGAAGTATGATTATGGTGTTGATCACGATCTTACCAATCAGGTTGCTGATCGAAAGAACAAAATGCTGAAGAAGTTGTTGCTGATCTAAAGATCAAAGTACTAAAGATGTTGCTGATCAAAATGTTGAAGATGTTGTTGTTGATCGAAATATCAAAGTGTTGAAGATGTTGCTGATCGAAAGATCAAAGTGCTGAAGATGTTGTTGATCAAAATGATGAAGATATTGTTGCTGATCGAAAGGTCAAAATGTTGAATATGTTGCTAATCGAAAGGTCAAAGTGCTGAAGATGTTGCTGCTGATTGAAAGGTCTAAGTGTTGAAGATGTTGCTGTTCGAAAGGTCAAAGTGCTGAAGATGTTGCTAAAGGTGTTGCTGATCAAAAGGTCAAAGTGTTGAAGATGTTGCTGATCAAAAGGTCAAAAGATGCTGATGCTGATCAAAGATATTAATTCTTGCACATGATCTAGGAACTAAGAATCAAAATCATCAAAGAATAATTAACAAATACTCATGAATTGGAAATAACTGGAATACCAAAATAGGTTTCCTCTCTGTATATTATATAAACAATAAAGGATTACAATTTCCATGCATAGCAATTGCTTAACTCCATGAAGAATTCAAATACCTAAGGGACAATTCGAATTCAGTGAGTGAGTGTAGCTTAACTGACTCTTTGCCATGCAATCTCACTCAGTTAACCACTTGACCAAAACCCTAATTGACTCACCAAAACCTAACTGAAGTTGGAGTGCAATAAATGACCGAATCTCAATTGAAGGAGATCAAACACATGTCATAGCAATCCAATCATCAAGTGCTAGTACTGCATGACTCCAATAAACCCTGATGAGGTTAACTGAAGCTGAAATGACCATCAGAAGTTGGTGAAGGTGCCTTGTTGAATCCAGTTCATTAAATAATAATAAATAATCATTAAATAATGATTAAATAATATATTTAATGCATGGAGGTGCCTTAACTGACTGTAACTGATTGGTTGAACTTAAAGTAACCACCAGTTAGCAATTAGGTGCATTAATGTCACACAGATCACCCCTAGAGTGCTCTAGTTAGCCTCCTTGACTGTAGGAGAAGGCTAAGTTAGCCTCCTTGACTATAGGTAGGCGTGGGAGTGACTGGGATGATGATAATTAATGCTCCTTGATGTCAATTAAACTTAGGATAGTGGTTTAACTAGGCCAATTTGACTGAAGGAGTGAGTATGATGGTAAATGTCTCCAACACCCCCCCTTAAGCTATACTCAGGAAGAGTTAGAGAACATAGATGCATAAAAATGATAGGGCCCTGGTAACAAAGGCCATAGGTCACCCTATACAATAAAGCAACTGAAACAATGCTCAAAGCAAACTAAGTGAGGAAAAGAGGGAAAACCCAGTGGGAAAAAAAACCCCCCTCAAGCTGAACACTGAAATTAGTCTGGATCACCCTGATGAACTCACCCCCAATAGTGAATAGAGGTAAGTGAACTTCTTTTCTGAAAATCTCTTGGTGAAGATGTCTGCAATCTGCTCATCAGTCGGGAAGTATTGCAGAATGATAGTCCTGTCATGCACTAGCTCCCTGATGTAGTGCATGTGAATTTCTACATGTTTGGTCCTCTACCTGGTAACTGGATCCATGGATATATTAATAGCACTCTAGTTTTCACAGAAGAGAACAGTGGACAAAGTACTACCAATATCAAACTCTGAAAGAATGCCTTGCAACCAAATTGCTTGGATGCAAGAATTCATCGCTCCTCGATACTCGGCCTCTGCTGAAGATAGTGCTATGGCAGCCTGCTTTTTTCTTGACCAGAAAATAGGGCCACCACCAAACATGAATACATATCCAGAAGTTGACTTCCGATCAATAGAATCACCCACCCAATCGGAATCTATGTATCCAACCAGCTCTAGCTCAGAGTCTGCAGCATAGTGAATGTCGTAGGTCCTGGTTCCCTGAATGTACTGGAGGATCCTCTTGGATGCCTTCCAATGAATATCATGAGGCTGCTTCATGTATCTTGATATAGCATTCATGGCATAACAAATATCAGGCCTAGAATGTGTCAAGTACAATAAGCTACCAATCAGCTGTCGATAGATAGTGCAGTCCATGGGAGGTGTGCTTTTTCCTTCTTCAAGGCTGATCCCTGAAAGGAAAGGGAATAGTGTGGGCTTACATTCAGCCATGTTAAACTTGAATAACAGTCTAAAATGTATTTTGGCTGAGTGACCATAATCCCATCAGAATTTTGCTCGATTTCGAGCCCCAAAAATTGTTTTAGAAGCCCCAAATCACTCATTTCAAAGGCATTATGGAGAGCAGTTTTGATGGCTGAAATGCAGGAAATTGTGCTACCTATGATCAGTAATTCATAAACATATAAAACAATAATAATAAGATGACCATCATTCTTCTGTAAATACACATTTGGATCTGATCTACATCTCTGGAAATTTTGCGAGAGAAGGAAGGCATCCATCTTGGAATACCACTCTCTTGGGGCCTGTTTTAACCCGTATAGTGACTTCTTTAGCTTGCAAACCAAATATGGATCAGTGATGTATCCCTCAGGATGCTTCATGTATATCTCCTCATGAATATCTCCATGCATAAAGGCTGACTTAACATCCATGTGATGCACCTCCCAGTGCTTGGATGCGGAAATAGCCAAAACAAGGCGGATGGAGTCCATTTTTGCAACAGGTGCAAAGGTCTCATGGTAGTCCACTCCTTGGACCTGAGAGAAAAATTTTGCTACCAGAATTGCCTTATATTTGTAGGTGCTTCCATCAACAGCAACCTTTGTCTGAAACACCCACTTGCATTGAACCAATTTCCTTCTCGGAGGAAGAGAAACTAGCTCCCAAGTAGTGTTTTTCTTAAGAGAATTCATCTCTTCATCCATGGCAACTTGCCATCTCGGATCCTTCCGAGCATGGTAGTAATATTTTGGATCTGAACTAATCATCAAATATCAAGTTTCAGAAAGCAAAATATCAGAACAAGAGAGTGCGATACCTGCTCTTTGGAAATCAGACCGTGTTCTCCTTGGATCATCCGGATTTCCAATGTTGTCTCCTGCGGAGGAGAGTGTCTGTCGGGCCCATGTAGGAAGATGAGTTTGCACTTCAGGTTCTGATTCAGTATCTGATGTTTTCTTTTCACTGATATCAGAAATCATAGGATCCAAATCAGGGTCATCACCTCCAATTTCATCATCCAAATATTCAGTGGAATAGGAAGAAATTTCAGCAGTTTTCTCCTCCACTAGTTCCACCTCCTGAAGAGGCTCATTGAACTTGACACTTCTCTCGATGATGATATGTTTGATATTGATATCCAGAAGCTTTAATCATTTATATTCATTAGTATATCCAATAAATATACATTCTATGCTCTGCGGTTGCAAAGCCCTTCTTTTATCAAGCGGAATCCAGGCCCATGCAGTGGACCCAAACACCCGTAGGTTCGACACATCTGGCTTGTGCCCAAAGTATGCTTTGAAAGGAGTATTTCCTTTCACTGATGAATTTGGTACCCTGTTCTGAATGTATTCTTCTGCATGCATGGCTTCAGCCCATAAATTTTCAGCAAGCTTCTTTGACTCCAACATACAGGTGGTCATCTCTTTGAGAGACCGGTTCTTCCTTTCTGCTACTCCATTCTGCTGGGGAGTGTAGGGAATTGAATGTTGGACCTGAATACCAATTTGGGAGAAAATGGAAAGCAACTCATTACTGACATACTCCCGTCCATTATCATATCTCAATATCTTGATCTTAATCCCAGAGGCATTTTCAATCAAAGCCTTCAATTCAGAAAATTTCTCACATACCTCTGATTTCTTTTTGAGAAAGAAAACCCATGTATACCTGGAAAAATAATCAATAAAGGTAAGGAGGTACCTTTATCCATTCATGGATGTGATAGGAATTTGACCACTAATATTAGAATGTATCAGCCCCAATATGCGTGTAGCTCGGTTTGCCTTCCCCCGATCGAACTTGTGCTCAGGGTGCTTTCCAATCACACAGCCTTTGCAGACTCCCGTGGTTGCCTTGATGATTGGGAGACCTTCAACCATGGAATTTTTCTATAATTGATGAAAATATTTGAAATTAAGATGGCCAAACCTTTCATGCCACATCCTACTAACTTCATTTCCATGAGTTAGCAAAGCGGTGGGATTTTCATCCGCAACAAAGTGAGAGAACTCATAGGCTTTTGCATGATGATTTGCATGACCTTTTGCAATGAGTTTCCCGGATGCAATTTCTGTTATCTAAACATCATTTGAGCTGAAAGAGACCCTCTTAGACATTCCTATATGTGTCATTTGATAGACACTAAGGATATTTGCTGCTAGAGATGGTACATACAAAACATTAGAAAAAAAACCATTTTCTAGATTTACAGCACCTTGTCCTTTGGAAATGATGGTGGAGTCATCTCCCAAGTGGATGGGAATGGCTTTGCTGGTATCCAAGGATGAAAAAGAGTCTTATTCATCCATCATGTGATTCGAAGCACCACTGTCATTCAGCAGGGATTTGGACTTTGAAGTGCTTTCCATGAGGGCATGACCTTTCTCATGCTGTGGTTCCCGATCTTGGTGATCTCTCCTCCGAAAGCTCTCCAGAAGTTTGATGTGATTCCTCTCAAGGAGAGAGGTTGGTTCATCAAGATTTTTCTTCATGCAGACATGTTCAGGGTGAAAACCCTTCCCACAGTAAGAACACCTGATTCTTTCTTTCCCATTGTGCCCTTTTCCTTTCTTCCTTGAACCGGAAGATTCATCATGCTGCTGATTTTCAAATCTAGGTTTTGGAGTATCAAATTTAGTTTTCTGATTTTTCTGCTGCTTTCCTTTACCCTTCACATATTTGGGCCCCGTGACATGGAGGGCTTGGTCACGGGAAGATCGGATGATCCCCATCTGGACAAGCTTGTCATGTTCACTAGTTAGGGACTCAATGAAGGCATCGAGTGTAGGAATCTTCCATTTGGGAGTTGTGAGCTTCACCGCATGGAATATAGAAACAAAAACTGAATAATAATCCCTGAGTTTGGAGAGGATGGCTAGGATGAGCTGATCATCTTCCTTCTCCACTTTGCATTGCTTCAAGATAAAAACTATATGCTTGAACTTTGTAAAGAAATCATTCAGAGTCTCGAAATTGGAAGGTTGGAGAGACATGAGTTCATTTTTGAGTTGATAAACTCTCATGTCATCATGCTTTCCATATAGAGATTCCAATTTGTCCCATATTTGTTTCGGTGTCTTCAGATCCGTAAGATGGAAGAGAAGGTCATTGGAAATAGAGAGGCACAAGAAAC
This sequence comes from Pseudotsuga menziesii, assembly GCA_001517045.1. Lineage (NCBI taxonomy): Eukaryota > Viridiplantae > Streptophyta > Pinopsida > Pinales > Pinaceae > Pseudotsuga > Pseudotsuga menziesii. Next base: position 9,412 of record LPNX010643251.1, read on the forward strand.
CGAAGGCTTCATCCTTCTTGTTCAAGAATCTTGATTTTTCTACGACGGATCCAGGCTCAACTTCAGTGTCCATGGTGACTCTAAAGAGTCCTTTGGAATGCAGTTGATGATCCATTTTGAGTTTCCATGTATGGAAATTGTATGGAGTCAACAGAGGTACTGAGGAGGCCATCTGGATTTGCTTGTAGCGAATGCTTCACCTGTAGAAACTTGAAAATCAAAACATAAAGGGCAAAATAAAAAATTGAGCTATTGCTCACATTTCATGGAGAAATCTATCAAAAAGCTTGTTCTTGAGAGATAGATCTTCGTCCCGCCATATGCTCTGATACCATATTAATTCTTGCACATGATCTAGGAACTAAGAATCAAAATCATCAAAGAATAATTAACAAATACTCATGAATTGGAAATAACTGGAATACCAAAATAGGTTTCCTCTCTGTATATTATATAAACAATAAAGGATTACAATTTCCATGCATAGCAATAGCTTAACTCCATGAAGAATTTGAATACCTAAGGGACAATTTGAATTCAGCGAGTGAGTCTAGCTTAACTGAATCTTTGCCATGCAATCTCACTCAGTTAACCACTTGACCAAAACCCTAATTGACTCACCAAACCCTAACTAAAGTTGGAGTGCAATAAATGACCGAATCTCAACTAAAGGAGATCAAACACATGTCATAGCAATCCAATCATCAAGTGCTAGTACTGCATGACTCCAATAAACCCTGATGAGGTTAACTGAAGCTGAACTGACCATCAGAAGTTGGTGAAGGCGCCTTGTTGACTCCGGTTCATTAAATAATAATAAATAATCATTAAATAATGATTAAATAATATATTTAATGCATGTACGTGCCTTAACTGACTGTAACTGATTGGTTGAACTGAAAGTAACCACCAGTTAGCAATTAAGTGCATTAATGTCACACAGATCACCCCTGGAGTGCTCTTGTTAGCCTCCTTGACTGTAGGAGAAGGCTAAGTTAGCCTCCTTGACTATAGGTAGGTGTGGGAGTGACTAGGATGATGATAATTAATGCTCCTTGATGTCAATTAAACTTAGGATAGTGGTTTAACTAGGCCAATTTGATTGAAGGAGTGAGTATGATGGTAAATGTCTCCAACAAAAGATTTGTTGTCGTTGAAAATTGAAGACGAAGACTATATGATGTTGAAAAGATTCCAATGATTTATAGATGTGTTACCTTGATGATGTTGATGATGTCCTCTCCTACTATTTTTGTTGTTGTTGTAGAATACCCTTCTCGTTAAGGGGGAGTGTTGAAATATTGTAACTGCAAAGAATATTCTATATGTATCTTTTGTGGTCCCCGATGGTCCTAACGGGAGAACCAATTGTATTATCTTGTACCCCAATGCTTCTAATCAGAAGAAATAATAAGAGTCATGAGGTTGTGCCCTCTAATTGTAAAGGTGGGTCATTAGCACCCCAGTGTGGTTACTTGAGCCTACATGTGTAACTCGAGCCTACATGTCGAATGAGTTAATTCAAGTGAATGGATGAATATAAATAGAGGTGTGGTGCTCCACATTTGAGACACACCTCACTTGAGTAGCACACTTGTGGAGAAGAGAAGTAGCTGGAGAAGGAGGAGGATCAGGTTTTTGATCTCCTTGCTGGTTTTATCTTTTACCTTTTTGGGGCATCTATATTGAGGAAGCTTTTGCTGGGATTTTCCCTTTAGGGTTTTCCCAGGATAAATCTATGTTGTTCTTGTGATGTTGTTTCTTTCAATGATCCTATGTATATGCTTTTGTTATGAAAATGAAATGAAATATTGATGTCTTAGCTAACAATATGAAAAGTTAACGGTCGTTAAGGTCCACTTTCGTTGCCGAAACCCTTGCCGAAAAATCCTGCAAGCTCACTAATATGTGTTGGTGCTCTACCACTCATTGCTACTAAATTATTGATTGCATGCTATGGATGGATTTCCAATCAAAGTAATCCCACCAATTTCCTCCCTTCCTTTCCCTGACGGGTACTCTCCTTCCCCCGGGACCCCCGAGCTCAATGGTGCTGGAAATAGGTGCCTAACAATCGAAATACAATGCCAGGATGCTGCTGAGAGGCTCCCAACCTCACTTACGTTGTATTCAACCACACTCTTTCACAGTCGCCTCCGAGTCACAAAATCCATTTGTGATCAGTTATGGAAAGCGGAAGAGAAAAAGACCCCCCTTCCTCTCTTTTTTTTCTTTTTCTTTTTACTAACCCTTTTTCGTCATAACAATGCATCCATGCATTTATTTAGTTTAAGTGATTCTTTACTTATTTTTGTTTTATTTATTTATTCATTTATTATTACTATTATTATTATTATTTATTCATTATTATTATTTTATTTATTTTATTTATGTTTGGTTTATTTATTATTTAATCATTATATTATTATTTATTATTATTATTATTATTATTTATTATTTTCATTTTACTGATCTTGATATGCTTTATGTTCTTTAAGACCAATTTTTATTATATCATTTTAGTTCAATTGGGTGTTTATTATCATTGCATTCTCATCGCGACCAAAATTATCAAGGCGTTATGCTCCATCATTCCCTTCCAATAATTCTCCCAAGGGGGAAGTTGGTTGTAACGATTAAGTCAATGTTACCTCAGTTCTCCTACCCTGTGAAGATCCAGGATGTTCCTGGGGAATAGGGTCGAATCCCTAATGTGTTCCCCCTAGTATACTCTTCGTGAGCAACCGAATCGTGGCATACCTTGATAGCATGCGCATATGATGAGCTGTAGTTTTCTTCACTCTATTCAAGCTCATTGTGCCGCATATTTGCTAGACTTACACATATACTTTCTCATCCCGGTCACTTGATGTGGGTCAATTGGAAATCGTCTCCCATCACCTGCACCAAGGATAATTTTAGGGGAGAAATTTAGCCCATGGGCTATTTTTCCATGTTTTTCTCCACAAAATGATTCACCAATTTGTTTTTTTGGAAGCCCTATTTCACCCAATTTTGATGGGGTAAATTTTTTCACCCTAAAAAATCGCCAAATTATTATATAAACGATATAAAATCCTTGGAAATTGAAATATTTTTATAAAAATATCGCCAAATATTTTATAGTTGACGTTTTAAGAATTGGTAATATTTTCCGACATTTTTACACTTTTAAATAAGTATGGCTCCTTAAAATTATCCCTGACCTACACATATATAAAACCCTGTGCATCAAACCTCATAAATAATATTTCAATCATAATATAATTATCCATCAACCTCAATTGTCGAGGTTTCTTGACTCATTTAGAGTCCATGTGTGCCAGTGCATTAAACATATCATAATTTAATAACCTTTACAAACAATATCAGTATCACCTTCCATATTCATCGACTTAGTTAGAGTCCTTTCATAATGATGCTTTCTTTATTTTCATGTACCTGTCTTTCCTGTCACACTCGATAGATCATCATACTTCATGCTATACAATAATTTATTGTTCAATCATTCAACAATATACATCTTAACTCTTGCTTGATAACTTCACATAATTTCTCATTCATTCATGATTAGAATCATTCATATAACCACATTCATAATTAACCAAATCTTAATTCATTCATCATGCAATCCATAAGTCACACAATTTTGTTTAGGTCATATCTCATCAGTAGCTAATTGTTTCATACCTATCCGGGTCATTTGAAAGCGGATGCCCTCAAATTATATATCCATACAACAGTTTTTTTTTAGATATCAAAATAATAAATATTTGAGTCATTCGTCATGGAATCCCATCAAAGAATAGTTGTAATCATCTCAAAAATTCTAACAAAAAACAAGGTGTTACAACCCCACATTTCATACAAAATTTGAGGTTTGCCTAGTCTAAGGGAATTCAAGATACAAATGTTCATCACTATGATAAATGGAAAATCAAGACCTCCATCTATCATTAGGATGATTACCTTGATCATCATTATACCTTCCTCAATTGTTGTAACCTACTCATTTGTTAAAGCCATTATTTCATTGGTCATTGTTTCTAAAGTATTGACCCTTTTGATTGTTTTGCTTGGAAGTCTGAGCTTGATGAACCAATTGGTAATTTTTATTTTTCTTCATATTCATCACAAATTATATGGTATTATGTGATATTTCACAGCATATTCCACAACATTTAGGTATAACATTCTTTGCATTGTATGGACAATATGTCATAGAGTAAGGTTGAAATCTTTCAAGTAGATCCCAATAGAAGCTTGTATGTATGACTTGAAATTTATATGGTTCTTTATCTTCTATAAATGGTTGTATTTCATCTGGAAACTATATTCTTTTGTTTGGGATTAGTAATTTTTCATCTATAAATGGTTGAAAGTCGTCATATCGACAATTATCTTTGGTGTGACCTTCCAATGAGCACGTCGTTCACCACAAGTCACTACACCTTAAACCAAGTTGTTGAACAGATATTTGTATGACCTCCAAATTTTCTTCTAATAGTCAGTAAACATGAGTGACTATAAAATATTCATTAGAATCAACTTTTTGTGCTTTATTTAGAGTGTCCTCATATGTAGAAAATTCGTATAAGCTCAAGGGTGTTCTAATACTAGGTAAGAGACCCGCAATGAACCATTGGATCAACATATTTTGATCAATGGTGTATGATATTTGAATAAGTTCTTCTTTGAATATTTTATTATATTCATGGAATATGTTGGCCACTTCCTGTGTAATTAATTTTAATTTCTTAGCAGCAAAATATCTTATATCTAAAGTATCAAAGAATTCTAGAAAATTGTTCTTTATCTCAGCCTTTGTTCTAGTATATTTTTTAATTAAATTCATATACAAGGTGAGTGGTATTTGTTGGATACCACCCACAAATTGTGTTATTCATCGAATTTCATTATTAACAAGATTATCTTTTAAGACAATTTCATTGAAAAACCAATTTCTTCAGAGATCTTTGTCCCCTTCATAAAGTGGAATGTGTATTGAGTGATGATAATCCATATGGATGAAATTAGGACTACTAATTTCATTATTAACTTAATTATTACCTGATGACATATTATTGACTATAGATCAACTTACTTCTTTTTGTTAATTTTTATACCAAGATAGTCAAACTTCTTCTATTCAGTCTTCAGCATCAAGTCAGATCTCTGATGGGATTTGTGCTTCAAATGATAAAGTTGTTGGGAGGGGGGATACCTCGGCGTACTCTGAATAGAATAAATGAAAATTGTTTATTTTAATCTCAAGTATGAAGTTAATCCAGTTACTTTGAAGTAGTATCTATATCATTAGTTGATCCATGATTCGTCCACATTCGTCTAGTCGACACCATATGCTACTTTCTCCAACTCTAATTCTCAAGTTGGACTCCACGATTTGTCTTACACATGGGAATTACTCAAAAGCATCAAGAATTGATAGATATGGATTGTAAATTCAGGAATAACAATCTGCATTGCTTTCAAATTTTTCTACATTGATAGGGGTCCTACAATTGGTGCATCATCCTTTCTCTCAACTGGTCAACTTTCTCTTGAATCAAGTAGGCCATTTGGATGCTCAATGCTTTCAATTTTTTTTTCATTGAAAGGGGTCCTACAATTGGTGCCTTATCCTTTCTCTCAACTGATCAACTTTATCTTGAATCAAGTAGGCCATTTAGATGCTCAATCCCATTGAGTATTTTCTTAATATTCCTCTTGTTATGAAGGGGACTGAAAATGTCCTTCATGTCTTCCCCTTTTACTATCTGTTTACCCATTCCATTTTCTAAATATCAGTTTTTTGTTTGTGACTGGCCATCAGTTTTCATCAAATCAAGATTGAGTTCTTTCTAAGATTCATTCCATTTTTACTCTATCGACTAGCATCAGATAATATCCCTGATATGATATTCATATCAGAATATTAACTTTATGCAAATTAGCTTAATGTTTTAAAATAAAACTTGCAAACAACCCATCAAATTTTGGAAGCTAAGCAGATAAGGGAAAAATGACTGATACTTTTGGTCATAGGGCAGCGAGAAGAGGGAAGAAATGAAGGAAATAATAGCAATGATTTAATGTCATCCCTAACACATTTAGATTAGGGACCATTGAGATTTCGGAGTTCGCTACGCGAAAACCTACTTCCATGTTGTTGGGTCACCTAACCATGAAACTAAGAAGCACTTTTCTCAAATCCACAACCAATGAATTTGGAGAAATGATTTGGATTGGTAATAAATTTATCAAACATGTAGATAAAGGTATATTCAGGTTTTAACAAGTCTAGACAGTCACAAGGCATATTAAGGGTTACTCGGCATATACAGACTAGTATGGGTGAGGTAATTAAATGGAGAATGGATATGGATTTTTTTGATATTATAGAGGTTAAATTATTTTAATAATAGTCATTCAATATTAATATATCATTCCATAAATTTACAAAGAGATATGAGAAAGTATTATAGTATAAGCACTAGTAAAATGACAATTCGGGAATGCTTAGCTAACTCGACTTTTGGACTCCCAAACAATACTCAAATGCAGTATAATTCCTAAAAAATAGGTTGTATCATGTCATGTGATATATTATATAAATATAGGAACTTGAATTACTTCATTTGTACTTTTACACATTGACTTATGAATCATTCATTGAAAGCTAGTCAAATTCTAGATAAATCTAGAAAGGGTGCAAAAATTGGAGAAGAAATCAGAGTTCTGTAATTTGTATTGAATTGAATGATATAAAAAAATTACATACTCTGTTATTAAATCATAAATAGGCCCAAATACCTCTCACAATATGATGGAAGAATCTCTCCTTTTTCATATGGGAAACTATCTGTAGAATAGAAGAATGAGGGAGGATTTGATCTCTGAAATTGGTGATGATTATTCTGAACTTTATATTTGACCTGATAAGCTTCAGTACTCTGTTATTAAATCATAAATATGCCTAAATAAATCTCAAAGAATCATGGAAAAATCTATATTCTTCTACACCAAAAACTAGCTCTAGAATTCCAAAGGAACCTTGGAGATTCGATCTCTGGAATGGATGATGATTTTTATGATCTTCAAATTCATCTTGATCATCTACAGGACCTACAAATAGAATAAATTAAAATTCATCAATTCCATTATCCTCTCACATAAATATGGGGCACATATCCCATGCTTGACTAGGGGCACATCTCCCAATTCTCAAATTCACAAATGCATTCATAAAATTTCTCAAACTAGCAAAAGATATGAAAGGGAGTTGGAATAATTCTTTTATAAAATTAATGTTGACCTATTGAGAAAATTACATGGCTTGGTGACCTGTGAGAATAAGTCACCCATGAGTGGACATACTTTCCTTTCTTTTATTTGCTTTGGCTTACCTTCTTTTTCCTCTTTTTTTGACTTTCCTTCTTTTCTGAACTTTATTGCTTTTCATACTTTCCTTCTTTTCTTGTTTTATCCTGCTTTCTGTATTTATGTTGCTTTTACTGAAATATTCATCTTTCTCATTTTTGGAATCATTTTTGGACTCTGGTGCTTACTTGACTTCTACTCCAAGTAATTCCTCCAACCTTATCCACTAATTTGAATTGGTGGGCCAATTTCTCCATTTATTCAGCATAACAAATAAAAATATTAATTGCACCAATAATATTAAATGTTCCATAATTATTTATTCCATGTGGGTAGAAACTATGGATAACTTTAAATGCACACTCCTAATTAATTAATTTCCTCATCTTAACCCCTCATTAATTATTTAATTCAATCTGTCACTAGGATCCATGGGGTTCGATTTACTTCATGGTGTTTTCAAAATGGGAACATGGTAGTCCTCCCTTCCCAAGATTTCTTGTCTTCAAGAAAAGTATCCCAAGAGGGCCATCATGCTTTTTCTGCACTACTCTGATCATAATCCTCTCTCTGAGAAAATATTCGTTACATTTGTAACTGAACATGCCTACTTCTATCCAAGAGAATTAATTGGAAAGTCTACCAAGATCCCATAAGAATATTAGGAATGAAAATATACCACTAATATGTAAACTATAAGTCCATCCAAGGAGGTGTTCCCTATGTGGGAAACTGAAACCAAGTGCAGCATAGATGAACTGGTGCAAAAGAGGGTTGGTTTGCTCCATCATGCCAACATGCAAACAACTTCTCCAAGGACAAACAATTCCAGGATCACATTGCTTGTATGGAACCCCCATGGATAGGAATACCATCCAACAAAATATATTAAGAAAACAAGTGCCAAGATCCCACTGTTCATGCTACATCTCCCAAAACATTAGTAACAAGAAAAAATCAGCATCACAAAAAATGTTGGGAAATATGAAAACATCATACCACCATATTGGAAAATCATCCTTTCCAATGCAAACATGAAGCTTTGAGGACCCCTCAATCAAAATATACAACTCTCCAATGTAGGGATGAATCAAAGAAAGACTATGCATCCCAAAATATTCCTCCAAAAAGTGCGGCCACATTCCACCAATATTTTCATTCCAACTGAAATGTTCTCATGTGACTAATGCACACAAGGAACAAGTGTGTTATCCATAAAAATCAAGTGACAAGGGTGAGGATCCCATGTCCTAAAATGCTGCTCCAAAAGAGGGTAAGTTGTATCAAGATCAGTCATGTTCATGTTTCCCTCAAATAATGAGGTATCATGGTCTCTATGGAACTCAACAGGTGCTCCCCTCTTCATCCAATGGTTCAACTCTCTTCCATTGATCCAAGGCTGCAAAACTCCATAAATTGACCCACACATTGAAAGTAAGTGTAGATCTGATTCCTTCTTGTCAAAAGTGGCTGCACACAAATGCCTTTTCTGTTGCTTGTAAATCATAGAAAAATAAGCAATATTAAAAACAATTTGCTTGCAACAAGACATAAAAATTTTACCTTCCATATTTTCCCTTTCATTGATTCCTCTATCCAACCATCTAGTGGATGAATCAAAGATATTTCTTGCTTATTTATATGATCTTTAATCAGCCATATCTTCAACAATAGGATCTATCTCCCATGGGGACAAATTATGATCCCCCTATTGTGCATGTGACACAAACCAGAAAAATTTATTCACCCACTGTTCATTTCCCATTGGTGTTGCTAAATCTAGGACATGTGAGAAACAACTATGAACCTTCTTTGCATGTCTGCAACCTTCAGTAATCAGACTTATGGCTGCAATTTTTTTATAATTGGCTGACCAAAATTGGGTGCTCTCATCCCACTCTTCCATGGGAGAGTGACTGTCTTCAAGGAACAACTCAAGTTTCCTTGGAAAGAAATCAAGTGCTTGGTTCTCATCAAATTGTTCTACACACTCTTCAAGCACATACTGAATAGAATGCTCCCCATGTTCCACCCATTCATGAGGTTCCTCCATGGACTTTTTTTATGTCATTTACCCAAAAGGGATGACTCTCAGGAAAGATTGAGGACTCTGTCAATTCTTGCCACTCTTGTTGGAATTTTTCTATCTTCATTTGTGATTCTAAGAGGGCACTTTGAGTGTATCTAAAATAATGTTGGGTGGCCAGAAAATCACCTTTGAGATTTTAGTTCTCTTCTTCATATATGAAATTACTTTCTTCAGCATGCAGTGATGCTTTCCATAGTAACTCAACAAGCTCAAACATGTCATTTTTATCTGAAAGCAATTGCGAGAAATTACCTTTGATTGTGGACATTGCCTTCTGGATATTCTCCATGGCTTCAAAGGAAGACTGGTATTCCATTAAAGCAACTTCCCAACACATATTTGACACTGAAGCATGAGTTTCATGGAGAATTTTTAGGTCCTCTTGGATCTTCTGTTCATCCATCTTCAATGACCCTGCAAGATGATGAGGTTCTTGTAGATGTTCCTCCTCTTCATTTTCCATCACTAGATCAATTTCATACAGTGCACTTGAGGTTTTGAAATCTGATCCATATGTTGTTGCTGCAACATATTCATATTTTAAATCCTCAACAACATAATTTGGGCTGCAAATTGAGTTCTCATTCATCCTTAGTGCACCATAAAGATATTCTCTCAAATTTTCATTCTTCATACTACATTCATTTTTGACACCATAATTTTGAACCTCATCACTAGGGGGCTCAACCATTCTGAACTCTTTACTGGAAATGGTTTCCATATCATATTTACACAATGACACATAAAAATCAGAATTTACTAACTCACCATGTGTGATGTTCTCCTCCTTATGTGGTGGAATTATGATGGCGTGTTCACCCACCCATTTCTCTGCTTCACACCCTACTAAGATGTGCTCAATTTGTGATTCCTTGTGAGGCTCAAGGGGTGACTGTAAATCTGAATCATTTTTATCTTTTGGATCAGATCCAAAATATGTCTCAGCATCATCAATCTGCCCCATCTCTTCTGCACTTATCTTGAAATCAGCCACAAATAAATTTGGATTCATCTCACCTTCCACATTACCAACAACTAGATGTTGGACTGTTTGATCGTTAGTTGTGCATGGATATTATTCATATCCTTCTGATGGAGGATTTGGTGACTCATAATCCTCACTAATGCTGAAAATACATTGATCTCTCTTTCAGGAAAACCCTAATAATTTATCAAAGAAACCATGTGCAGATGGCTCTAATGAACTTCACTTTTGGTCCTCTTTTCTTCCCCTTTACTTTGAGAAGTGGAACAACTTAGTTCCTTTCTTGATGCCTTCTTGGTATTCAAAGAACCTACATGTGTTAATTTTTTTGAAAACATAGACTCTCCAACCTTATTTCCTTCATGCTGAGAGACACTACTACTCCCTTCTCCATGTTTGCTTGCCAACAGCTTGGCAAGGAATTCTCTAGTCTCTTGTTCTGACTGAATGATGCTTTGAGATACACATTTCATCCCTTTCAATGTTATTTTCATCAAAATTACTAAATATTCTCTATCATCCATTTTTTAATGCTCTTCTTCCTCATACAACTCAAAGTCTAAATCTTCCATGACTGGAACTAATTCCACAACTGCAACTTGAAGATATTGCTAAGCTACTTTTCCACTGAGAGGTACTTTCCACAAGCTGAGCCAAGGAAAGTGCTATGATAACACTATAATATCCCTGATAGGATATTCATATCAGGATATTAACTTTATGCAAATTAGCTTAATGTTTTAAACTAAAACTTGCAAACAACCAGTCGACTTTTGGAAGCTAAGCGGATAAGGGAAAAATGACTGATACTTTTGGTCAGAGGGAAGAAGCTAGAGGGAAGAAATAAAAGAAATAATAGGACTGATAGAGTTTCTTCCAAAACACATTTATATCAGGGACCATTGAGGTTTCAGAGTCCGCTCCACGGAAACCTACTTCCATGATGCTGGGTCACCTAACTGTGAAACTAGGAAGCACTTTTCTCATATCCACAACCAGAGGGTTTGGAGAAATTATTTGGATTGGTAATAAATTTATCAGAAATTTATATAAAGTTATATTCAGGTTTTAACAAGTCTGGACAGTCACAAGGCATCTTAAGGGTTACTCAGCATATACATACTAGTATGGGTGAGGCATTAAATGGAGAATGGATATGGGTGTTTCTTGGATTATAGAGGTTAAATATAATTTAATAACAATAATTAAAAAGTAATATATAATTCCATAAAGTTACAAATATATCTAAGCAAGTATTATAGCATAACTAGTAAAATGACAATTCAGGACTGCTCAACTAGCTCAACTTTTGGACTCCCAAACAATACTCAAATGCAGTATAATTCCTAAGAAATAGGTTGTATCATGGAATTTGATATATTATATAAATACAGGAACTGGAATTACTTAATTTTTACTTTTACACATTGACTTATGAATCATTCATTGAAAGCTAGTCAAATTCTAGCTAAATCTAGAAGGGGTGCAAAAATTGGAGAAGAAATCAGAGTTCTATAATTTGTATTGATGTGAATGATATAAAAAAATTACATACTCTGTTATTACATCATAAATATACCAAGATACCTCTTAGAGGATGATGGAAATAATATCTCCTCTTGTATATAGGAAACTAGCTGTAGAATAGAAGAAGGAGGGAGGATTTGATCTTTGAAATTGGTGATGATGATTCTGAAATTTCTATTCAAAATGATGATATTAAATACTCTGTTATTACATCATAAATATGCCAAAATACCTCTCAAATAATCATGGAAAAATATATCTTCTTCTACACCAAAAACTAGCTCTAGAAATCCACAAGAAGCTTGGAGATTTGATCTCTGGAATTGATGATGTTTTTTATGATCTTCAAATTCACTTTTATTAGATATAGGAACCACAAATAAAATCAATTAAAATGTCTGAATTCCATTATCCTCTCATAGAAATATGGGGCACATCTCCCATGATTGACTAGGTGTACATCTCCCAATTCTCAAATGCATTCATAAAATTTCTCAAACTAGCAAAAGATGTGAAAGGGAGTTGGAGTACTTCTTTAATAGAATTAATGTTGACCTGTTGAGAAAGTTACTTGGCTTGGTGACCTATGAGAATAGGGCACCCATGAGTGGACATACTTTCCTTGATTTGCTTTGCTTTGGCTTTCCTTCTTTTTCCTCTCTTTCCGACTTTCCTTCTTTTCTGAACTTTCCTGCTTTGCATACTTTCCTGCTTTTCCTATTTTATCCTGCTTTTTGGATTTATGTTGTTTTTCCTAAAATATTCATCTTTTCTCATTTTTGGCATCATTTTTGGACTCTAGTGCTTACTTGACTTCTACTCCAATTAATTCCTCCAATCTTATCCACTAATTCGAATTGGTGGGCCAATTTCTCCATTTATTTAGCATAACAAATAAAAATATTAATTGCACCAATAATATTAAATTCTCGATAATTATTTATTCCAAGTGGGTAGAAACTATGGATAAATTTAAATGCACACTCCTAATTAATTAATTGCCTCATATTAACCCCTCATTAATTATTTAATTCAATTTGTCACTAGGATCCATGGGGTTCGATCTACTTCATGGTGTTGTCAAAATGGGAACATGACACATCATCTATTGATTGATTCCACATGCTCAGTGAACCCGCCATTCTCTACTTGACTACTAATAGGTGACTATTTTTGGTTCAGCAATGGTATTCACTTACTGAGAAAGTATTCTCGCTCTCGTTCGTTGATGAAGCACTCCTAGTTTTTTTCTCTTTTCTCAATTTATGCAACACGAGCTTAAGGGTGCTTGATGTTCAACAATAGGCTAGATCCTTTTTCAATTAAAAAATTGTAAAGAAAACATGGAATCATATAGAAAACACCATCGTGAAATTCACACTATAGCATTTTGGCTAAAATTTTGGCGAAACTATCTAATGGTTCTGACATGCCATCGAAAATTACTTGTTAAAAATACTTTTGTTTGTTTATTTTTTAAAATTAGCATATGTTCATGGATCATCTGATAGTTTTTCTCAAAGCACTGATTCCTTGACGAATTCCAATTGGTATACCGATTGTTCTTTTTCAGTTGTATTATAATGGAAATCCGTCGAACCATCAATGGAGGAGAGTAACTGTGGAACTTTTGCAATGGACATTGTTTACTGGTGAAAGTTGAAAAGGTCAACATTGACTATATCAATGGGTGTCAGGATTCTGCAAATGAAAATTTTATAAATATATGAGATTGAATAGACTTTTGACCATTTTTCTATAATTGCAAATTTTCGAAAACGTTATAAGGTATTTTTAACATAAATCATATTTAAATGGCCATTTCACTTTATAAGATATTGATTATTCTATTTTGGTAGGGAAGAATGTCAAATAACATTAGTTCATAAGAAAAACAAGGATTCTTGATAGGTTGTGGGAATATTTCAAGGAAAGGAATGATAACAAATTTTATTTCCCTTGCGCTCAATGCAAGGGCTTCATTCCTAGAATCCTTTTATAAAAACAAATGAAAAAAATTATAGGATATATGGACATGCTAAAGGGGGAATGAATACCATTCCTTGGTAAGTACATATATTTATTACATATCTTTAGATTGATCATATTTGTAAAATTTTATATCAACATATATTTTTTATTCACACTAATTTTGTGTGTTAGTTTTGAATTATTAAACACAAGTTTTCCTAAGTGTTCAATATCAGAGAATGCACCAAATACTAGTAGATATAAGTTTGCACAAGTTGAACATGGAGTGAATATTGAAGATCAAGTTAATGATCCTATAGAAGAAGTTGACAATAATAACATAATTGATGATGATGGGACAAATAGATTAATCCAAGACACATTAGGTCATGACAACTTGTATGATGTACCTCTACTTGAGAAATCAAATCAACCACTCTATGAAATATCAAGAGAAAATATACTCTTCGATGCATTATGGTTGGTGAACTTAAAGGTTTTAAATGGTTTTTCCAACAATTGTATGATGCAAATCCTAAGGTATGTTTGATCACATTGTTATAAAGTTATAATTTTTCCTCTATTTTTTGTTAATTAATGTCATGTAAACTAAGAATGAAATATTTAGTACAGTTAATGTTCTTTACATTAACTATTTATTGTTTATTTTGTATATTGTTAGGTGAATTTTTGTTACCAACATCAAATATATTTCCTTCCACATACAGAGATTTATCTGACATTTTGAAATATATTGGAATGAAGTATGTGTAATGCCCCGGTTTTGACCCCGTTGCATTAAATGTACATGATGTATATACTGTAATGATCACGGTGTGGAGCTAAAGGCCAAGGCCCCACCATTGATCGGTCATGCTATGTTTTGGATTTAAATTTGTCACTGATGGTATATCAGGGCATGTGGCATATACTATGTTGGTCATCATGTAAATATGCATCTATAATTAAAATGAACACAACTAGCTACGGTCATAGCAACTAAAATGAGAAAGGGGCATGATTTTCACAAGGATAAGGATGTGGGGAAATTGTCAAACCTTGGGCCAATGAGGGAAAATACCCATGTGTCTTCTTTCGTTGTCTTACCCAACCACTTTCATTAAGAATTGCTACTGGTGGTTAAGGCAGTTATTGTCTTTGGGAGTGGGGTGGTAGGACTGTCAGTCCTCACCCACACGCACACTCCATCCACGTTTGAATTCACTCTAGCAAGAGAAACCTTCACGCACTCTCCACTATGTAGGCCTCATGATTATCTATTCACCTCCACGCATAGGATTTATCGGGTTTTCACTCCCCCGGGCACATTCTCCTCTCCACGCCTGTGCTGAACACCCACGCACGTCTAATTCACGTCCCCTCTGTAGTTTGTTCATCCATGCACAAGCTGGGAGTTGTTCATCTTCACACATGAACCATTGTCTGTCCATTGTCCTCCTGCACAGGTATTCTTCTGTTTAAACTCACACAACGAGCTGGGGGTTGTGCGTTTGCATCCACAATTTACTATGTTGCTGTGGTCTCCCTTATGTAGTGACTATTGTGGTCTTCTTTATGTTTTGGAATGGGAGTCTGCTCATGTCACGCACAGGTTGGAATCTGTATTCTTCTCTTCCTCAGCGTGGTTTATGAGTGTTTTACCGGTGACTTCGTTGCAAAATGGTGAACTGTTGTTTTCCCCTGTTGTGAGCGATGCTCTCTGGTAAGCTTCGGGACTGTAGTTTCTCCATGCTGAGAGCCGTGTTTGCTGTTATGCCTTGAGGCTGATGCGGATTGTTTGGAGTCATCTCCCCTATCTTAAGCTATATCAGCTGATTGTTTGCATGTGTGCAATGGTTAGTCTTCGGACTGTGTAAGGAGCGGGGATGGGGGCTTAGTTTTGCTTGATAAACTTGGTGGCTGGAAACCACACAGACAGAGCTAGAGGGCTGGCCTTCTTCTCCATCACCCCTGAATAGCATTGGAAGGGAATGCAGGGCCTGAGGGACTGTGTAGTAGAGAAGGGATTGATTCCTTGTGTTGGGTGTGGGTGGGTGTCTTAGGGGTCAGGCTAGTTCTGGTGTAGGTGTTCTTGGCTATGTAATGGGCTCACCAGCTTAGCATTAAGCCTTTCCCAACTCCTTGATGGCCTAATAAACCCAACTGTGTTGGCTTGGCTTTGTATTGAATATCCTTGGCTATGTGTAAGCCTGCTAGTTCCCTTATTCCTTGGTGAATCATGCCTAGCTCAGGGGTGGCAGCGTTGCTGAGAGATTGAGGAGAACGCTGGCCTATGGTTGGGTGGAACGTTGCAGCGACGTAGCTGGTTGTGGAACGACTTCTCCATAAAGATAAGTGATCTTGTCCGTTTTTACTTCTGCAACCATAATTTCTGTTAATGAAAATGATGAACATGTTAAATCAATGCTTGTGTGAATGCACATTAATTCCGCTATGCAAGATAAATAACAATAGATGTGCATGATAAGCAATTGCATTGGTGCATGTTTTACTCAATGTATTTCCTTTCAGCATTATGTTTCAGTCATGTTTTACCTTAATGCATTCCCTGCAGCATTCTGTTTATGCAATTTTTATTCATGTACATGTCCATGGGGCTCTTAGCCTGCATGGTTAATGCCATGGTGATCGCGTCCTCTTCGCCGGTCGGAGGCATGGGGACGTGATAGTATGAAGCCATTGATGTATGTCCTAATGATCATATTATATATTATGGAAAATATGTGTCCAAAATAGAATGCCCACATTTTCATAGCAGTAGGTATTTAACCAATCAATTAACAAAAAGGTCCCTTGCAAGGTTCTTCGTCACATTCCCATAATTCCATGTTTGCATAAATTGTTTAGGTGCAAAAAAATAAAACAAATTAGGGACTACCATGCATGGAATAGAAGTGGAAATGGTGTTCTTTGAATTCCTGAAGATCGTTATGCACTTCAGAGCATTGAGTAAAAATGGCATGTTTTTAAAGAAAAGCCTCATAATGTTAGGATTTCATTAGCATCTGGCAGTGTCAATCCATTTGGAAATCTTAGGTCTAGTTACTCAGTGTGGCCAATTTTTGTTATTAAGAATAACATTCCTCCTTAGATATCGATAAAGAGGGAGCACATAATGTTGGAAATGATTGTTCCAGGTATTCGCTTACAATAATTTTTTGAATGTAACATTTCATTTCTCTTGTTTGTTTCCTAATATCTTATATTTATTTATTTTCTTATATATATATATATATATATATAATTACATGTATTTTCAAAAAAATAGCTAAGCACCAAGTTAAATATATGAATGTATATATCAATCCTCTTATTGATGAGCTAGTTCAATTATGGGGTGCCATCACTATGTATGTCATGTCTAGGCTAAAAGGGGAAAAGGAATTTCAATTCCATGGGATACATGTATGGATGATTCATGATTCCCTAAAGATAACACATTTGTGTGGTATGTGATGTTCCATTGCACTTTAATGGTATATATATATAATTGAAAATAATCTACCTATTGTAGGTCTTCAAACAAAAAGTAAATTTGCATGTCTAGTTTGTAGTCCTAAAATGAAATCTCATATTTTAAGAAGTTTAGGAAAGGATATGTTTGATGAGTATAGTCATTTCCTCTCTAAGAACCATAGGTATTGAACCACTGAAAAATATATTTTCAATGGGAAATAAGAGACTAGATTAAAACCATGAATAATGGAACACCACCTATGGAAGGTGGAATATAATAGAAATCGTCAATGTATGCAAATTTCCTATGTATCATATATGTATTATTGTTTGTAATATTTATTTTTATTGCATTTGGTTTATCATATTTGACAATTATTGTTTTAATTTCTTTTATGATTCATTGAATATGTCGTCAGGGGATTAATGGTATTCCATGAGGAATGAAAAGTTATCCTAGAAAATTTAGTAGGTTTCCCTACTATGAGGACCTAAAAATAGTTCATTTGTTTGATACAATGCATATCAATAAGAATGTAACATAAACATTATGGTGAATCCTAGATGGTAGGCGTGACAAAGAAAATATTGTGAAAATTTGTAGTGACATTCAAGAATTCAATCATCCATTGTAAAGTGTGATTTATTCAAATATTGATGGAGACTAAAATAGCCTTCCATGATTATTGATAGAGAAGCAAAGCAATGTTGTAAGAGAGATCATTCGAAAAATTAAGTTTCCCATGAGATTTTCTTCAATCCTAAATAATATCTTAACAAAGAAAGGTGAATTTAGTGGAGTAAAAAGTCATGATTGGCATACCTTAATTAAGGTAATTATTTGGGTATAATATATATTTATATATTAGTATACATCCTTTTTGTATTGTTTGTTTTCTTTGAAAACAAATAATTATTTGTTTTTATGGTTATAGTATGTCTTACATCTATATCTCCCATATAGATTTAACAAAAATGTCAAACAAGTTATATATGATCTTGGAAAATGCATGTGGTAAATAGTTATTTATGTGTAAAATGCTTATTCAATTTGTTGTTGAAGTGAATGACCAGTGCATTTTTCTTGTAATGTATATAATGTTTTTTTTTAAACATATGATTTGCTTGCATAATCTATAGATGGTTGTCATCAAATAAATCTATAAAGAAGATATAAAGTATTGGAGAAGAGAAAATATTCGACTAATGTGTGAAATGAAAAAGTATCTACCACTGACATTTTTCAGTGCACAAGAACACTACCTCATACACCAAGTTGGCGATATTGAAATGTGTGGACCTATGCACACAATGTCAATGTGCATGGTGGAGAGGCACTTGAAATTATTGAAATTTTTGGCTAGAAAAAGAGCACATCCTGAGGGTTCTATGGTGGATGGATATATCATATATAAATCCATGGTGTATATTACTCAATATCTTCCTATATTAGCATCAAATATGAAAGTGGATCACATTTGGGATGTCAGATTCATCAAGAAATTTCAAGGGGGGTGCCTATTGGGGCAAGGTAGAATGACTAAATTCAAAGGTAATAAGATGATGGAGATTTATAATACATTTATTTTTGGTTTTTGTGTATATCACACTTATTTTATTTTTATTATTTCATCAATTATTATTTTTTACCATGGTATGCAGCTAATTAATATGTTTCCATCATATAGTTGGTCAAGAGTGGGATGCACTACATTTATACATTGCAAACAACCTTGATTCAATGAAGATATGGATTGAAACATTACAAAACATTATGGAATGTTAACATGGGAAGGGGTGTCATTGTTGGTTAAAATATCTCATCTTGATTAAGATACCAATATTACACAGAGGGAAATTAATTTAGATTATGGCTTGAAATATAAATAGGCAAGAATATTAACTAGTTTTGTTTTATCATATTAAATTGTGTGTGTTTGTTTTCTATGGCTACTTTATGTTGGAGATATTTACCACCATACACACTCTTTTTGGTCAAATTGGCCTAGTAAAACCAGTATCCTAAGTATAATTGACATTAATTGACATCAGTGGAGAATTAATTGACATCATCCAGTCACACCGATGCCTACCTACAGTCATGGAGGTTAACTTAGCCTTCTCCTATAGTCAAGGAGGCTAACTGGAGCACTCCGGGGGTGATATGAGTGATATTAATGCACCTAATTGCTAACTGGTGGTTACAATCAGTTCAACCAATCAGTTAAGGTGCCTCCTCTCATTAAATATATTATTTAATGATTATTTATTATTATTTAATGATCTGGAGTCAATAGGGGCGCCTCCACCAACTTCTGATGATCCGTTTAGCTTCAGTTAACCTCGTCTAGGTTCATTGAAGTCATGGAGCACTAGCACTTGATGGTTGGCTTGCTATGACATGTGTTGGATCTCCTTCAGTTGAGATTCAATCATTTATTGCACTTTGACTTCAGTTAGGGTTTGGTGAGTCAATTAGGGTTTTGGTCAAGTGGTTAACTCAGTGTGAACCAATGGCTTATAGTTAGTTAAGCTAGACTCACTCATTGAATTCCAATGACCTCCTTAGGTATTCGAATTCCTCATTGATTCAAGCTATTGCTTGACATTGTTATTGTAACTGTTCATTGTTTATTGAATATACAGAGACGAAACCATCTTGGTTCCGATTAACACCATTTCATGAGTTATTTGTTGATTATTCTTTGATGAGATTGATGCTTTGTTACTAGATCAATGTGCAAGAATAATACTTTCCAAGTTATATAAATATGTTTTTGTTTGATAATGCATTGTTTTGTGGTTGGCATATTGTGGTTGAAAAAACACAATGCTATTTGGTGCAATGGTCATAAATTTCCTTTTGAAAAGGTGGATGAAAGGAGGAATTTTTTATTGTGGGATAATTGTAGTCTTCCAGGTCATTAATTTGTTCTAGGATTAACAAACATTTAGAAGAAGGTGAAAATAGACACTATGGATATCTGGATGATATACTTGAGTGTGACTTTGGATCCTTCAAATTAATTTTGTTTGATGTCAAATGGTATAGGTTACAAATGAATGAACACAATCCTAAGAAATCTGTTATTGAGCATAATAATGGATTTAAAATGGTTAATACAAGGATGGTTGAGCAAGGAACAAATCCTTATGTTCGTCCAAGCTAATGCGAATAGGTATTTTACTCATAGGTTCTTGGTAAAGTGGGTCGATCATTTGTTGTTGGATATGAGAAAAGAGGAAGGCATGTAAAGTATCATGTAGGGGAAGACGTTGATATTGAACAAGAACATCATGATGTAGAGGAGGAGGATGTAGTAGATGTGTTAGGAAAATAACCTGAATAAATTCAACTAGATGTGGGAGACAATTTTTTTGATGGTGATGATGACAATGATGATATGATTGGAACTGAGTACATTGATGGAAATGTTGATATGCCTAATCCTTTCATCATCAATTATGAATCAGATGATATGTTGAATGTTGAGTTGGATGAGGAAGATGATCAACGGTATTGAAGTGTTGAAATATATGAGGTTTGTAGTAATTATATATTTTATATGAATTACTCTCTTTAAATAATTTACTTATATGGGTTAATTACATGTTTTTCATATTTATGTTGCATGTTAAATGTTGTTTATTATGTCAAATTGGGTTTTGGGGAATTAAGAGTAATGTGAGGGGAGGGGAGGGACCATAATATATTCCACCATCACATGGTTCTTGTTACAATTTTAATGGTTATATAATATATTCAAACATTTAGTATCATAACATCATAACCATATGCAATAGGACCACTACAAGAAACACAAGAACAACAACACAAAAAGAACACGGAGATTTTCAGGGAAACCACAAGTGAGAAATTCCATCAAATTCTTTAGTATAGATTCCATCACTAAGTTTAATGCCAACCAATATAAGGTAAATCCCAAGGACAACAAAAACTTCTTCTCTCCTCCAGCGAGCCTCTTCTTCTCTCTCATGCCAACTTGATTGAGTGTAGAGTGTGTAAGAACGAGAGGAGCACCCTCTATATTTATTCTCATCAAGTGAGTGACCAAATAACCTAACTGGGCTAACATGTTGCTCCAAATAGAGTCGACCTATAACATTTATATAATAGGGATACTCAAAATAACATTTATATAATATTTCTTGTGGGTACTATTGACCTTATTTACAATGAAAGAGTTACATTGATTCCTTCAAGTATATTTACATGACAAAGTACATCAATAAAATCTCCTAAAGGCATTAAAACAATAATACAATAAAAGTACAATAAGAATATCTTCTGAAGTTACATTCTTAAAAAAATTTCCATGTTTAGTAGAGAATAATTTATTCTTGAAACAAAGAGGAGATAATTTAGGTTTATATAATCAACAACATCACCATCAGAATCATCCTCATCATCATAATCACCACCACCATCATCATCACCATAATGATAATTGTGTTGAAATATTGTAACTTCGAAGAATATTCAATATGTATCTTTTGTGGTCCCCGATGGTCCTACCGGGAGAACCACTTGTATTATCTTGTACCTCGATGATTCTAATCGTAAGAACAAATAAGAGTCATGAGGTTTTCCCCTCTAATTGTAAAGGTGGGTCATTAGCACCCCAGTGTGGTTACTTGAGCCTTGAGCCTACATGTGTAACTCGAGCCTACATGATTAACTCGAGCCTACACGTCGAATGAGTTAATTGAAGTGAACGGATGAATATAAATAGAGGTGTAGCTCTCCTCATTTGAACACACACTCTCACTTGTGTAGCGCATTAGTGGAGAAGAGAAGTAGTTGGAGAAGGAGGAGGATCAGGATTTGATCTCCTTGCTGGTTTAATGTTTTATCTTTTATCTTTTTGGGGCATCTATATTGAGGAAGATTTTGCTCGGTTTTTCCCTTGAGGGTTTTCCCAGGATAAATCCTTCTGTTCCTTTTGTATGGTTGTGCTTGTCTATCTTTCAGTGATCATGTTTATATGCTTTTGTTATGAATATGAAATGAAATACCGATGTCTTAGCTAAGCATATGAAAATTTAACATGGTATCAGAGCCAACCTGAAAGAAGACATTGTATAGCTATAGAAGCTAGGGATTATTTTTTTTTGGGTCTCTATCCACAATCTATCAGCAAAAGAAGGCTATACTGACTCTCCATTGAAGGGCGCATCTTTCTGTCGAAGCAAAATTCGATTTCGAGCATTTTCAGTTTTGGTGGGAAAAATTAGGGCTTTCTATAGAAGAAATTTTTTTGAGTGAGCCTAGCATAGGATTGTTCTCCTCATCAAAATAAAAGTTTAGAGACCTGGATAAATAAATTTGGTTGGGTGAAACTCTGGAAAAGTCAAACCCTAGTTTGACCCCGATCTAGAAAAACTGTAAATACTAAAAATGCTAAGTTTTGGTACATTCGCTATATACTGAGATTGGAGAATGATAAAGAGTTGAAAATTGCAGAGGCCGAATATAAAATCCTGATTTACACTGTACCCAAAATTCAGCCTCTTATTCACTATATTTTGGGAGATATGAGCCCTACAATTTAGGGTTCTAGCCTCTTCCAGAATTCATCCCTAAACATGACACCTGGGGACAATTGCTGTAGCATGGGATACCGAGGTCCAAATGGAATTCCTAAATATGTTCCAGAAAAATCACAGGCTTTAATTTCTGTGGTACGAAATTCAGAACCTGGAGATGAACCAGTGACACGTGGCATGTCGTACAACTTCACTGTTCTGAACAGTCCTGTAACAAGCCACCTTGGGAAAATGATCATAAATCCCAATTTCTGAAACCAATTCTGATGAAACCTATGGTGTTGGATTAGGGATATATTAGGTTACCTCAATGTAAACTTCATACACATAGGAGAATAAATTTCATATATATCACAGAAACAGTAACAGGCATTTCTGTAGAAGAAATTTGAAAACTAGGGCTTCCTGTTCCGAGAGCTTCCCTCCACTATTTTAAGAAAAGGAGTACATTGTACAGCTCCATTTTAAGAGATATATATTTATATCCAATCATATATAAAAGATTCCAAGTTTTGAAAATTAGGGTTTCTCTGACAAACCCTAGATCAACCAGCTCCAGAAGCAGGACGAACACCTCAAATCGGTAACATCTAATCTTTTTCTATTTGCATTTGAGGTTCTCATTTCAAAGTGATCTATCACATCAGCTTGATGATAATATTGGTGAAGTTAAAAACTTCCAAGCATGGATGTATTTTATCTCTCTGAAGAAAATGAATTGGACACCTACATGAGTAGAGAGGTTCCGGTTCTAGAGGGAGATGAGCCTCAAAGCCTTACACAAGAAGAACTTGATCAAGGCCAAGAAGATCATTGTTGATTCAATCACGAATCAAATTGTACAACAAGTGTCTTCCCTAAAGACACTGAAGATGTTTGATTCCTTGATCAAGCTATTTGAAGATAAGAACATAATTCAGAAGATGGATTTGAGAAAATAGTTGAAGAATGTGAAGATCCAGAATGCATAACATCTTGAAGCGGTAGAAGAAGAAGGAGAGAATGTAGAAGTGGTGATAGCCACCTTGAATGGCCTCCCATGATCATGGGATTCATTCATGCGAGGAATGTGTGCCAAAAGTAAGTGATTACTTTCAGTTGACTCTGGGAAGAAGAAGAAGCTTGTATCATAAGAAGAGAAGAAGAAAGATGGGAGAAAATTGAAGATCAAGCTCTCACCATTCAAAGAAGACCCCTCAAGCAATGAGGAATATGAAGAACTCAATTCTTGACGAACCTCTTGTCCATATTATCATTTGGATAAGAAATGATGATTTCATGGATGAAGAAGATGATGAAGCAGATTGATCAAGAAGGAGTCTACCCACGAAACAAACAAAAGATAAGTATTCAATTGTCATTTAATGATATTGTTTTGTTATGCATTTGATTATATTCATTTGATGTGTTGTTTGCGTGCATGTGATGGGTAAGTGGCTCATGGGTCTATACAAATATCCATTGTTACTTATCTAGAATGAAACCTATTTGCTGACATATTGGATTAGTGCACAATCTCAATGATTTCATGGTAGATATGGAAGGCATATAGAAAGTTTCTGTGAGATATGGATGAATGTTGTATTGGCTCAATAGTTGCATGATGCATAAGAATTTGTCGTTATGCATATGTAGTTATAACCATGCAACTGGTGCATTTTAATTGTAGGAAAGGTCTTGTACAACCTCCTAAAAGAAAATAAGGATGAGACTTGTTCTGAAGAACAAGTAATGACAATTCAATAAACATGAATCTAAAGCTCCCAGGGTTAGAGAAACCGTGACGAAAGAAAGATCTTCAGAGAGTGGTAGATCCACCTTGAAGGATGAAGACCACCATGGGTATGAGAGATAACTCAAGATCAAGAAAATAATGCTATGAAAGAATCTATGATCAAAGAATAACAGTTGATTATGGGGAAAGATGTATATGATATGATTTCGAGACATAAAGGGAAGTACATAGTATCTTCCATATGGATCTGCAAGAACAAGTGTACAAAGCAAGAATCATGATTTTCCTCGGAAAGAATAGACTATGACATGACATACTCTATTGACCAGTATATATCAAGCATAGAATCACCTGTATAGAATGAAGAAGGAAGATAATACTCCACTTCAGGGTGAGTGACTACAGAAGATATATGAGTTCGACACAGTACGACATGATGGACAACTTACAAATGGATCTAGACTTTACCAAGAGTAAAGTGGGTTCCAACCTTCAAATTTGAATGCAGAAGACTAGGATATGTTGATGATCTGACAAGACGAACTCATGGAAGATGTTATGATGAAAGAATACTAGAATGGTGTTTGGGATATAGTACTCAAACCAGAAAGCAAGAATGTGGTATCTTACAAATGGATTTGCAAGATAAAATATCTTGCTGATAGAAGTAAGGAAAGACTTGTGGCTAGAAGTTTCTATAAGAAAGAGGGAATTAATTCTGAAGAGACACTTACTCCAGAAAGCAAGGTACACTTCATTCTGAACTATGATGGTAGTTGCTTCCATTATGAAGTAAAGACATGCTTTCCTTAATGGTATTATTGGGGAAGAGTTTTACATCAAATAGTCAGAAGGATTTGAAATTGAAGGTAGATGGACTCATATATGTATGTTGAAGAAGGCCATATATGGCATGAAGCAAGCTCCCAGAGCTTGGTATGGAAGGATAGACAATTTCCTATCAATTATGGGCTTTACCAAGAGTAGAGCTAATCCTAACCTTTATCCCAAGGTTGTAGAAGATGAACCTATCATCATGTTATTATATGTGGATGATTTATTCTTGACAGGGAATGAGAAACAGATTAAGGAAAGCAAGAAGAAACTAGCAGAAGAATTTGAGATGAAAGACCTTGGGTTAATGCACTATTTCCTAGGTCTAGAAGTATGGAAAAGTTTAGAAGGAATATTTCTCAACCAGGGAAAGTATGTAGTAGAGATATTGAAAAGATTCAATATGTTGGAATGCAAATCCTTGGCCACACCCATGGATTCCAACCTAAAGTTTTTAACTGATGACTCATCAGAGTTAGTGGATGTGACTCTCTACAGATAGATCATTGGGTCATTGATGTACTTAACAAATACCAGACCAGACATTTGTTTTGTTTTGAACACTTTAAGTCAATATCTAGTTCAACCTAGATGGGTTCACTTGGTAGCCGCCAAACATGTGATGAGATATTTGAAAGGGACTATAGACTTTGGGCTATACTATGATAATAGCCATGAGTATAGATTGTATGGCTACACAGATGTAGATTGGGCTAGAAGTATCTTAGATAGAAAAAATATATTAGGTGGATGTTATAGTCCGGGATCTGCTATGATTTCATGGTTTAGCAAAAAGTAGCCTAGTGTTTCTCTAAGCACAGCCAAAGCAGAATATTTAATAGCTTACTCTACTAGTTGTGAAGCCATATGGCTTCAAAATATGATGTCAGGATTATTCAACCTAGATCTAGACACTACCATGATTCTATGTGATAACTAGAGTTGTGATGATAGAGAACCCTGTGTTCCGTCGTAACACATAGAAATCTAGTATTTCTACATACGAGATAAGAATGAGATGATGATGTTTCAGTATTTCCATACTGAATATATAGACGACGTTTTTACATACTATAAATGTATATGATGGTGATTCCGTATTTCTATATTGAATATAGAGATGATGATGCTTTCAGTATTTCTATACTGAAGATATAGACGATGATGCTTTCAGTATTTACATACTGGAGATACATATGGTGATAGTTCAGTATTCACATACTAAATATGTAGATGATGATGGTTTAGATGATTATGTGTTGACAGAACCTTTGTCTCGAGTAAAGTTTGAACACTTTTGAGACAAGCTTGGTGTGGTTCAGAAAAACCTTCCCCGAAAGGGGGAGTATTGATGTTGCAGTGGAATTGTATCACCCTGGGCACTTTCCATAAAGTGATCTATGAAGAGGGATTGTATCATCCTGGGACATATGTCCAGAAGTGATCCGGAGACCTCGGTCTTTGAGAATGAAGAAGGATTGTATCATCCTAGGACAAATTTCCAGAAGTGATCCAGTGACCTGAGTCATCGAGAATGTAGCAGGATTGTATCATCCTTGAAATTCAGTTCAGAACAGATCCGGTGAACTTCGGTCATTGAGAATGTGGAAGGATTGTATCATCCTTGGACTTCAATTCAGAACAGATCCGGTGAACTTTGGTCATCGAGAAGGTGGCAGGATTGTATCATCCTTGGACTTTGGTTCAGAATGGATCCAGTGAACTTCGGTCATCGAGAAGGTGGTAGGATTGTATCATCCTTGGACTTCGGTTCAGAACAGATCCGGTGAACTTCGGTCATCGAGAAGGTGGTAGGATTGTATCATCCTTGAACTTCGGTTCAAAACGGATCCGGTGACTTCGGTACTCGAGAACGTGTGTTGATCCTGTAATTCCTAGAGGAAGGATTATCTGACTTCCACAACTGTGTTGATCCTGTAATTCCAAAAGGAAGGATCATTAGTAACTCCGTAAAGACCTAAATCCCGTAATTCCGAAAGGAAGGATCATTGACTTGATCCCATAATTCCAATAGGAAGGATTGTCTGAGTTCCATAGATGTGTTGATCCTGTAATTCCGAAAGGAAGGATCATTGACTTGATCCCATAATTCCAATAGGAAGGATTGTCTGAGTTCCATAGATGTGTTGATCCTGTAATTCTGAAAGGAAGGATCATTAGTAACTCTGTAAATACCTAAATCCCATAATTATGAAATGAAGGATCATTGACTTGATCTTGTAATTCCAATAGGAAGGATTGTCTGACTTCCACAACTGTGTTGGTCCTGTAATTCCGAAAGGAAGGATCATTAGTAACTCCGTAAAGACCTAAATCCCGTAATTCCAAAAGGAAGGATCATTGACTTGATCCTGTAATTCCAATAGGAAGGATTGTCTGAGTTCCACAGATGTGTTTATCCCGTAATTTCAAAAGGAAGGATCGTTAGTAACTCCATAAAGACCTAAATCTCATAATTCCAAAAGGAAGGATCGTTGGTAACTCCGTAAAGACTTGATCCCATAATTCCAACAGGAAGGATTGTCTGAGTTTCACAGATGTGTTGATCCCGTAATTCCAATAGGAAGGATTGTCTGAGTTCCACAAATGTGTTGATCCCGTAATTTCGAAAGGAAGGATCGTCTGAGCTCCATAGATGTGTTGATCCCGTAATTCTGAAAGGAAGGATCGTTAGTAACTCTTTAAAGACCTAAATCCGTAATTACGATAGGAAGGATTGTCTGAGTACCACAGACATGTTGATCCTGTAATTTGAAAGGAAGGATCATGTTGATGTTTTGATGATGTTGATGTTTTGATGATAATGATGTTTTGGTGATGATGATAATTTCATGATGATGTTTCTGATCAAAATATCAAAGTATGATGATGATGTTGTTGCTGATCGAAAGTGCTGAAGATGATGTTGTTGATCAAAAGGTCAAAGTGCTGAAGATGATGTTGCTAATTAAAAGGTCAAAGTGTTGAAGATGATGTTGCTGATCGAAAGTTCAAAGTGATAAATATGTTGTTGATCGAAGCAGTCAAAGTATTAATGATGATGAAGACTGAAGATTGAACATGAAGACTACATAATGTTGAAAAGCGTCCAATGATTTATAGATGTATTACCCTGATGATGTCCTCTATCTCTCTCCTACTATTGTTGTTGTTGATGTTGTTGTAGAATACCCTTCTCATTAAGGGGGAGTGTTGAAATATTGTAACTTCAAACAATAATCTATATGTATATTTTGTGGTCCCCGATGGTCCTACCGGGAGAACCACTTGTATTATCTTGTACCCTGATGCTTCTAATCGGAAGAACTAATAAGAGTCATGAGGTTGTCCCCTCTAATTGTAAAGGTGGGTCATTAGCACCCCAGTGTGGTTACTTGAGCCTACATGTGTAACTCAAGCCTACATGATTAACTCAATCCTACATGTCGGATGAGTTAATTGAAGTGAACGGATGAATATAAATAGAGGTGTAGCTCTCCTCATTTGAACACACACTCTCAGTTGTGTAGCGCATTAGTGGAGAAGAGAAGTAGCTGGAGAAGGAGGAGGATCAGGCTTTGATCTCCTTTCTGGTTTTATCTTTTATCTTTTATCTTTTTGGGGCATCTATATTGAGGAAGCTTTTGTTTGTTTTTTCCCTTTAGGGTTTTCCCAGGATAAATGCTTGTGTTCCTTTTGTATGGTTGTGCTTGTTTATCTTTCGGTGATCCTTTTTATATGCTTTTGTTATGAATATGAAATGAAATATTGATGTCTTAGCTAAGAATATGAAAATTTAACAAATTGTCATCATCATCATTATCATCATCATCATCATCTTATTCATCTTCATCATCGTCATCCTCATCTTCAACATCTTCATCCTCAT
This sequence comes from Pseudotsuga menziesii, assembly GCA_001517045.1. NCBI lineage: Eukaryota > Viridiplantae > Streptophyta > Pinopsida > Pinales > Pinaceae > Pseudotsuga > Pseudotsuga menziesii. The sequence goes on from LPNX010643251.1 coordinate 38,867, forward strand.
CATCCTCATCATCAACCTCTCTTTGAGAAAATTATGAGTATTGTCGAGTGTTTCACTCGAGTCTCCTTTTCTCATATCCATAGAATACAGAACCAAAGGTAGTATTTATTGTCTAAAGAATGAATCCACCTATAATTATGTGAATTGATTGTATAATTAATTAACATTATTGGTATTCACATTGATAAATACAGTAAGATTCTATCTATTTTACACTAAGATCTGGTCTATTTAATTGTCATGCACTCCTTAAAGCCAAAGTATTTATGATGTGGTTGACGGGAGGAATCCAATCCCCTAAGTCCTTAACTAGGAAATAGGGTCATCACCACCAATATGAACTTAATATTTCAATATTAAAAATATCCATGAAATTTTTGGAAGGTAAAACTATAGGGCATGAATATTTAAAGAAGGTTGTAATTAATTATAGTTTTTAAAAGGAAGATAGAATATTATATTTAGGCGTAAAAATAATTAATAAAATTGGTTCATAAAAAATTAAGAAACAAATAATATGAAATAGTGTGGAGTTGTGAGGAATTTCAAGAGTGCACCTCCATTTCATTGTGACATACCAAAGAGCTAGTCATCAAGTGGGAAAGCATAGTATGAAATAGAGTGGATTTGTGAGGAATTTCCAGAGTGTATCTCCATTGCATTATGGCATACCAAAGAGATGGTCATCACATGGGATAGCACAGCTCAAGGAGAATAAGAAAAAATATTGTGGGGAAAATCTATAGTACACCCATTCTCTTGCTATATACAAAAGAGACAGTCACAGAGAGCATAGTACAAGGAGTGGAGACCCAAAGGGGTTTTGAGAGCATAGTGTGAGGAGAAGAGGATACTAGTGGAGAAAATAAATTGATGCAATGTCTTCTATAATCCCTAACCTCTCTTTTTTTAATACATTTCATATACCCTAAATAACAAAAAAATTACAAATTCAGTGGAGGGTACTTACACCCTCTTAGTTGGGTTCATCACACCACTTCACTCTTCTCTTTGTATCAGACACTCTAATGGAGTCCCAAATTATATGTCCTTTGGTTTTCTAAAGTAGGGCCATTTCTTTCCTAACTTAGCATAGGTTTCTACTTAATTTAGTTCCTTTACATCTCAATAAGGTAGGGTATAGTCCCAATAGGCGTTTATAGGGGTCCAAGTTTTTTCCTCCAAGCCAAAGTTCAACTTTTGTCAATTTATCCCTGATACATTTAAGTGAAGGTAATTTGGTCTTTTATAGGCTTCAAAATATCACTAAAATAATACTCAATGTGTTTATTGAACTGATATTGCAATGTGGGATGGATCTCTTCCCAACTCAAATAAAAGAAACTCGAACTATTTATGTCCAAAGGAAGTGATTTACACTACAACAAATCACCCTTTTGGGGGGGATTTTGACTTGAGGAAGTTTTGCTAACCCCCCCGTCCCCACAAGAAAACTTTAGTTCTTTGGGGGAGGTTCTTAAATTGCCCCACCCCCCCAAAAAGAAAAAAAACAAGTCCTGATATTTTGACTTTTGAGGGTGGTTTTTCA
>LPNX010643251.1:40509-86987 GCA_001517045.1 Pseudotsuga menziesii
ACCCCCCTCAAAATTCACGATAATTAGACTTTTGGGGGCAGGTGTTTTCAAACCACCCCCAAAATTTTGATTTTCGTGACCTTTGGAGGGGTTTTTTAAAGAATCCCTTTAAAGATATTTTTCAAGGCAATTTAGAAAAAACCTCTAAAAGTCTTAAGAATTGAACTTTTGGTAGCAATTTGTAAAAATCCTCCTCCAATTTTTAGATTCTTGTGACGTTTAGAGGGGGTTTTATAAATACCACCCCTAAATATATGTTTCGAGGAATTTTCTAAAAATCTTTCCTAGAAGTCAAAAGAAGTTTACTTTTGGGGGTGGTGTTTTAAAGACCATTGCTAGAATTTCAATTCTCATGAATTTTGGGGGTGGGGGGTTAGAAGGACTTCCCCTAAATATATTTTTCAAGGATGTTCTCAATATCCATCCTCTTGAAGAGTACTACAGTTTACCAATGATTACCCTATTATTGACCCCTAATTAACCTCATAATTGAGCCATAATTACCCCAGTTAACCACTAATACCACCTAAATGACCCCTAATTGACCACTAGTTACCCTAAATAATCCATGCTAACCACTAATTAACCCTTGATAACCTATAAATGTTCCCTATTGTTTTAGAAGGGAAAACTCATGGATAATCTCAAGGGATTCCTCTAAAAATTCATAGATGTCATATTCCCTAGTAAGACCATCAATCTAGACTAGTGTGCCTCACACACAAGGATTCGAAATGGGCACATGCCACCATGAACCTAACTAAATTCCCAACATCGTGAGAAACCTTGGTTCATATAATTCTTGGGATTAAATTGCCCCTACTTACCCATAATTGAGACATAAGTACCCCTATTTAACCCATAATTGACCCCTATTTACCACTAACTAACCCCTAATTGACCACTTATTAATCCCTAATTAGCACATCTCATTACCTAATAATTACCACTAAATTACCCTTAATTACTTGTAATTAACCACAAATTACCTTTAAATGGTCACTAATCAACCCTTAATTACCCTTCGTTTACCCATAATTACACATAAACAACCCCTAACTCTAGGTCAGGCCCAAGTCCATCACATACGCCTTATAAAGGGATTTTTTTGGCTTGTGAGTGGGATATTTTGGCCATTTTGGGATGTATAACACCAAGATTTGTTTTTACTACTAGGCCATGGTTTGGGATTAACTCTATGGCCTAAGTTCATATGGTTTCCTCTAGGTTTCATGAGTCATATGTAGTGCCCCAAAAAAACCACACATGCCCTACACAAGAAATATTTAACACATGTGTTCATCATTTTGAGAATTAACATACCAAGTATGGCCCTTTATGCCCATGCCATGGTCTAGGGATAAAAGGAAAGGAACTAGTCCATAACATATGTTTCTATGGGGATCAAATGCCATGTTTTGTCACTTTAGGCATCACACATTCCCATAATACATAATATTTAGCCTATGGGTTGGATATGATGGTGATTCAAGGTATGAAAGGAATGATATGTTTCTTGGGGATAAAGACATATTTTGGTGCAAAAATATAGGTTCTAAATCCATGGAATCTATCTCTAATCCCTACATTCCATGTGTGGGGAAATAAGCCACAAAACAGGCCATGCATAGGATATATTTCGAATGTGAATAATATGGGGTGTCACATTTGAAGGCTTAGTACACTAACGATGGTCCTAAATACCCAAGTCATGGTACATGGTGAAGATGGAATTTTAGTCCATAACATATGGATTTCAGTTTCTATATAGGCCATCCATGAGTCCCTATCCCATGTTTTCCCGATGACATTGATATGGTGACCATTTTTAGGTTTGTCACATCATGGGTTCTTCTTGGTCACTAATCCATGGTTTGATACCAAAACCCATGTTGTTGGGATAAAAAAATTGTCTATGGGGCTCATGGTCTTTGCATAGTAACCCACACCATTGCATAGGGATTGTGTAGGGAATCTTTAGCCTACATGTGATATGGCCACCACATTGAGTAGGGGCACACTAGGTATGGATATTGAGGACCATTCCATGATATAAGGAAAAATATAAGACCTTATGCTGTCATGGTCCATGTGTAGGTCCCTACACATTATTACTTTAGCTTACAAGTCAGATATGGTAGCCATTTAAATATTTGTAACATTGATCATGATGGTTCTTGTGGCCTATACCATGGCTTGTGAAAAGCCACAATAATTTTCTATGGATTTTAAGTTCCATGCATGTTAACCTAGAGTACCACATAATAACTATGTATGGAATCTCTAGCCTACATGTAACATTAATTTCCTTTGTAGCTCATGAGTGATGCATTGTAAGGCCTTAAGACATCACATAATCTCCATAGAGGGAATATTCTTTCAACTACAAGTGGGATATGTTGGTGGTTTATGGTGTCATTCATTATATGGAAGACCTCAGAGAGTCCTTTAGGGCCTAAAGCATGGGTTTCATCCCTAACCATTGTTAAGTATGTGAGATCCATCAATGCAACATTTATGAGTATGGATTAGGTGGACCATTTATGTGTGTGGGTTAGGTGTAAGTTCTTAAGACCCGTCAATTCAAAATAATTGTTTAACAATTAGAAGTGGTAATGGTTTACCCAACATGGTTGGTAAAGGTAATGTTAATCATAGCCCCAATAATGGGAGTACACATAATGATTGTATGGAAAATCATTGCTCTAATGATGACCAAGAGCATGTACAAGAAAAAATAACATTGAACCCAATGTAAGATAGATTGTAAAATATTCCATTAATATGGGAACTAATGGATAACATTGTGTTAATGATATTCTACATATGACAAGAACACCAAGTTTACTTGGGTGCATGATGCTCCATATTGTAATCTTTGGTATCCCTTCTTAACTTAAAATTTGTCCATGGATGGAAAGGAAATAGTTTCACTGACCTTCTACAGTAAGTGTGTTTTTTTTACTGAATGGAATTTCAAGTTTATTCTCAATAAAACTTTCCAAAAATTTAACGCCACTCTAAAATATATCTTATCATTGTTGATGACATTATTAGAGGTTGTTATCAGGCCTACACCTTCCAATTAATAACAAATTGCTTAAATCATAGTAATATTATGTCATTAACAAATGATTTAGGTATGAATGTTTCCAAGTGGACTGATGCATGTCCCAATGAATGCATGCTATATTATGGATATGGTAAGGAATCTTTAGATTAGTGACCAAAAATGTAGTGAGCAGAGCTACTGTATATGTGCATCATCAGAAAAAGTAGGACGAAAGGTACTTTTCTAGATAACTTTAGCCTAACAATTTGAGAGTTTCGTTGGATGCAAAGCATTGTTAGAGCTCATGGATTATCATGTGAGTAAGAGGATCACAGATGGTGTTATGAGGATACCAACTATGGATTGGTATGGCATAAGATTGAGGAGAAGTGACATTTTTTCAAATATGAACCATAGAATGAAAGAATACCAACAACATTGGATGGTGTGAATCCTTATGGAAATCAATCAACACAATGGTCTACATGTCTAATACTTGATATCAACAACAACATAACCTCATGGTTGTCAACAAAATGAACATGCTACTTTGACACTGATCATAATAGGTTGTACTTTATGGAAATGCATAGTATTGAGTCCATGTGCTAATGGTAAGTAATTAATGATGCAAATTACAAATTAAAGTTAATTATTTTTATAGGGACAAATCAACCTAAACGTATGGACACATACTTAGAGCCTTTAATTGGTGAGTAATTGATGCTTTGGTTATAATTTATAATGAAACAGTTATTCAAACTATATTTAATGTACTCCATATATGAATTTTATTCAATAATATTTGGAGGTAAAAACATTTCCTTTATCTTGAAATTCACTTTTTCCTTAAGAAATGGAGCATTGCTAGTCATGTTAAAGAAAGCTAGTGAAATAATATTAGACAATAGTTTTAGTAATCAAATTTCTTCTTGGGTTTCATCATTGGAATAAGGATGAACCGTCCACCTAGAAACAAATCACAGTAGCATACAAATAATGTCAAACAAGATTTATTTATTCGATATATTTGTGAAAAAAACATCTTATATAATAGATAGTTGAAACGATAAACTAACCATAGTTGATTGCACCAGTCCCCCTATTATTGCACTATACAAGATTTTTTATCCTTCAAACATATTTGGAGTCCAAGGTAATAGACTATTTTATCAATTTCATAGTTATTAATCATTAAGGCCTACATGCCATGCTCATGGGCTCTTTCTGTTTTGATAGATTGGAAAAAAAAAAGCTAATTACTTTCTCATAGAAAAACATAGATTGACTTATAGACAATGCCAAATACTAGTGCAGCAAGGTTTGTTCAATATCCTGATTATATTTTAATTTTTTTTAGATGAATGAAAGCATTGTTAAAAAACAAAATTGGGATAATTGCAATCATTTGAGTTACCATTATTGAATGTCTTATGGTTGTCTCTATTTAAAATGATGAAGTAAAAAAAAATATGAAGTAGATGTCGTATATTCAATTTATAGTAAGTTCACTGCGGCTGGGTCATGGTTATTTTGTAGTAAAAATATTGGATACAACTAACATATTTAGTAACATTTTACCAGGTTGGGTATAAAAAAACCTTTTATGCATGAGATTCAAGTACAATAGAACAATTAAAGGAACTGAGCTTAAGACAAAGAGTAGTTGAGGAGTAAGTGAATGGAATTCGTTTGATTACAACATCCATTGCAAGATAAACTGTATGTGGAACAACATTCCAAATTCAGTAGGTGAGACTTGAACTATGATGTAGATTTTTTTTTTTAATTTTTATCATTTTGATTTTGGTACTATTTCTAACTCTTTAGTGTCAATATTGCTCAAGATATGGAAAATATGGAGTTATATTTTCTTATGTTGGAGAATTTAGTTATGAGTGTTGAATCGATTGGAGACAAGTATGAGATTCTTCATTGGACCACCAATCTCAAAATATAATGAACTGCTCTAAATTCATCTTTTGTCTTAACTGTTTGGCCCCCCAAGTTCTAATGTATTGATAATTTATGGTTTGAACCTGGAATGGTTGTCTTCCTTTATGGTGCACTCTTGCATGAGAGGGGTTTGGAAATGTGTTGTTTAGGTCAAATTCACGATAGTATGTAGTTTTTGTCTGTAGTTGGCTCACCATTACAAGATATTTTAAAATTATTTATATGTTCTAACATAGTTCTAATACCTATTTACCTTATGAGATGTATATTTGTTGAATCTGCCACCCTGTTTAGAAAGTATTCAATAGTTTATCATTACATGTATCGAGGTGTACGTCCTCCCCTGCAACCTAGGCTTCCTCCAGAGAGGCCACCCGAAGAAACACCATCAATGGATTCTATTATGACTTTTGTTTGTTTGGTAGAGTCCCAGGTAATTTTCCTTTTTATCTTCTATGTTTTAGAATTTTATGAGATATCAATCTTTTTTTCATGTATGTACAGTTTGTAGAGATTCCTTATCAATTTACCTAATTTATAATTTTTGTTTCCTTGTCAATATAAATCATTAAAACCCTCTAAGAAAATTATTTTTATTTGTGCTCATTACATGTTTCATTCATCTTTATAGCTTCATGGTATCCATGTTGAAAAATTATATATTTCTCCTTTCACTATTTATAATATACATCTTATTAGTTTGTTTGTTTCTTTATTTATTATACACATCTTTTTTTTTTCTGATTTTTTGTTGATTGTTTGTGGTATCTCAGAAAAGGTATTTACGTTGAAAAACTTCAATAGCTGGTGCAAAATTGATGTGCTTTGAAGAATCTAAACATTTCCATTGGATAAATCAGTTGCTGGTGCAAAATTGGATATGCCAAAAGAGCTACCTCTTTCTTGAGGCATGCAACACATAATTAAGCTTGACCCTTAAAAATCACATATGTTTGTCTACCCATACCTCTATTGTGATTTTTATAGCACTGAAATATAAAGCTTTGTTATAGAACTATTGGAAGGAGGAATTAATACTCCTAGATAAGAGTCCCTACTCAACTCCAATGGTGTTTCTTGAAAAAAAGAATGGGATTTTATCACCTTTGTGTTTCTTATATGGAATTCAATAGAATACATACCATTTATATATTATCAATGCCAATAATTGATATGATTTGGATGAATTATACAATGCAACATTTCATTTGTTTTTCTATAAAACTAATCATGTTAGCCACATTAGTGGATCACAAATTATATGTTTAAGAGTCTAAATGTGAATTTGATAACATACATCTACATTATATTGACTACATCATAGGATTTGAAATGGTTAGCATTTAACTAAAGAAGGTCAGAGCCATACAATTTGAAGTGGTTAGCATATATCTAAAGAAGGTCAAAGCCAATTAGACTACTTCCTTAGGTCTTTCGAGTCAGAAACAATGTTGGGATTCTTAGTATTTTCTTAGAATTACAAATAATGCAATATTGGTGTTAATATTTCCCTTTTCCCAAATTCTTAAAGGGGTATAGCTCAATGGAAGATCTCCTGCTTTACAAGAAGGAGGTTGAAGGTTAGATTCCTTCGTGCCCTAATGATATTGAAATATTGATATTTTTAATAAATTTATGTTATTATGATTTGTTATGACTATATGGGGGGTTTAAAACCATATTTGTATGTTTCTACGAGTGGGGTTCTAAACTGACTTCATATGTCACTACGAGGGGGGTTCATAACCACCCCCAAAGGTTTGTAAAGAGTTTTAGGGGGGGATTTTGAACCACCTCTGTAGGTACCTATGAGGGGGTTTATAACCCCGCCCACCCCACCTAAATTATTGTAATAAGTAATTTTATGGGGGGTTTTGAACCTCCCCCAAAAGTCACTTTTAGTGTCTGTTTTTATCTCTTCCAGAACCGCCCTTAAAATTCCAAACTTCTAGCGTCGGTGTTATGCAGGGGGGATTTTTTAATACTACCCCCAAAGGTTAGTAAGATATAGTTTTAGGGGGGTATTAGAACATCCCTTATAGGAACCTATGGATGAGGGGGGGTGTTTAAAACTCCCCCATAGGTACCTATCATGGGGGTTTGAAACAGCCCCCATAGGTACCTATGAGGGGGATTTGAAACCATCCCCGTAGGTACCTATGAGAGGGGTTTGTAACCACCCCAAAGGTTTTTAACAAGGACTTTTGGGGGGGTTTGGAACCACCCCCATAGGTGTCTATGAGGGGGGTTTAGAACCACCCTTAAAAGTAACTTTTTGGGGGGGTTTAGAACCTCCCCAAAAAGTTACTTTTATGGGTGGTTTGATCTCTTCCAAAACTGCCCCTAAAAGTCCAAACTTTTAGCGTTGGTACTCTTAGTGGAGGTTTTGTAAAGAAATCCTCTAAATCCAAAACTACCCCCAAAATTGAATTTTGGAAGTGGAATACAACCCCCCCAAAATTCAAATGTGTTGTAGTTTTAGTGCTTCACCCTAGGACTCAACATGCAAAATAGTTAAACTAACTTTTGGGACTTTACATGCATAATGGGGGATGTATCAGTCATGGGTGGGAGTATCAGTAGCATTTTACTTTGAAAATAAACATAGAGAAAGGGAAACTCTATAAACATGCTCAACCTAAAAAAGACTAGGCATTATTCAATGGATGGAAAGGCCTCCTTTGGCGATGCTTCTAGTTTTTGAGCCAACATAATACATTGATATGAAAAGATTGGTTTGGCTTGGATCAGTGCAAAGATAGTGTAGATACCACTTACACAAGATGTGGAAATTAAATAATTCCCAGCTGAGATATATTGAGATATGTATCGGTTGATGGGTATTCTTTTTTTGTATAAGGGGTTTAAAACAAAAACCGTCCCTCTATAAGACTAAATAGATGACAGGTTGTCCTTATCCATGACCCCTACTTGCAAAGAGTGGAACTTAGTTTTGTGTACAAGATTAGGAATTGATACATCATTGGTCATGTTTATTCTAAAATTCTATATGAGACACCAATCCAAGTATGATCTCCATATAATTGAGACATCATAGATCATATTTAATCTGAGTTTTGTTTTGGATTACTATCTATGTATAATATCCATGGTATTGGAACATGTCTTAGAGTGTTTAGTATGAGATTCTATATATGGGAATAGTGTCTCCAAGTATCTTCTCCATGGTCTTGAAACATCATAGATAATCTTTAGTTTGAATGCTTAGTATGGTCCACTGATACAATATGAACACTAGGATTACCATAACTATTATTGATCTAATACAACCTATTGTAATAAGTGTATATATACCCTTCATTTCCCATTGATATGAAAACATAGTCTCTCTCACACTTTTACTCAAGGTTGATATATCTATGATATTATAGTAGTATAAATACCATTATGTTACTTAATCTAACTAATATAAAGAGACCACATTTCAAGTAGCAGTATGAGATAGATCATTGAACATGACCATGTGAGCAAGAGACATTGATGATGCTACCTACTTAATGGGGTTGATCAATTAGCATAAACTATAAATACATCTCACACATTATACAAACATCATAGTAAGGGGATAAGGTTCCAACTATGACCAGTATTTCATGTGATTCATTGGTTTAGCTTCCAATGATTATATGTATTCAATCTTATGATTCCATTAATTAGGATATTGAATAAACCTTATATGTTCCAAGTGATTTTTCCTTGTATATCGGGTAAGATCAAATATATGTGTAATATATCCCTTCTATTACCATTATTCTTATATCTGTAATGCATGAGGATTTTAGCACGTATAAGACATATCTAATATTAGCTCAATTCTAGTACTGCATGTTATCTAAGTCCACAGTTATATCCACTAATTGAATAGAGTAACTATAATAGTTATTGTATATATTATTATTTCCATTGAGGTTGCCATCCTATATATTCTCCTTAGTTCATATGTAACCATATTCACACAATTAATATCATAGTGGAATCGATCAATTTGGGTAGTATATGGTGAAAATATTTTGTAAGCTTAGATGACTATTCATTTATTGACTTGGATCAACACATGGCATAGAAAATTTAATCTCATGGCTTCTTCCCCTCAATATCATATTTTGAACTGAGACTAAACTTCTATGATAGGCCTCCTAATCCATATTTGTGACAAATGTTGTATAAATATTTTTGTTTTGGTCTTTTAAATTGGCCTTATTCTATTTAAACTACATTGGGTGGAAAGCGCAAGCCTAAAATTTGTATCAATGTCATCAACAATACATTCATACTTTGCATTAACATTAAGGAACTGTAAAATTGATTGAAGAATATTCAATTTATTATCATATATGCTTGGTTCTTTTGTTGCGTGCTTCTCATAAGATGCTTTGAGATCATTCTTTTTCCTTTGAAGAAAAATCCACTTTGTATCCCACCTTTTTGCATTTATTTTCGTCAAAGGTACTACCTTAGTATGCATATATTGTCAATATCCAAATGAATAGAACTTATAACTTAATAGTTCATACCTTATACTCATGCAAGGTGATATTCCCCTACCAAGACTCTTCCTTCATCCTTATTACTAGGTGTTATCAGTATTTTTGGGCTAGGTGTTCAGCGAGGAATTAGATTAGTGAAAGAAAGGATAAGGCCTGAAAATTTTCATATCATAAGACTTTAAAGGATGTTAATAAGGCTCTATAGGGAATGGATGACTTGGATGCGCAGCAGAGAAGATGAAAGTCCATAAATCATTTCCACCAAGGAAAAATTGGGAACGAAAAAGTGGAAAAGCGAGTTTCGATTGTGTAAAATGATAAAACCCAACTTTCTCTTTTTGCAGTCAAAGATCTATGATCTAGAAAGCTTCTGCCATAGATCAATGGTCTAGCAAAAGGTTAGAAGTGGAAAAGGAAAAACATTTGGTTATGAAAGTTGGAATCCTGACTTCTTCTTTCGCCAGTCCAAGATTCGACAGATTAGATTACCTCCACCAAAGATCAACGGCCCAAAAAAAGCGGGAAGGTAAAAGGTGGAAACAAAAGGGCGGAAGCGAAAAGGGCCAAAATTTAGTCGTAAAATTTGGTATTTTCGCTTTCTGTTTTTTCCAAAGAGCAGAAAAGTAAAAAGAGGAAAAAATAATAATTTGGCCATAAAGGTTAAAACTTCTTCCTTCCGTGATCCACAAGATCGACGATCCAGAAATCTCCTGCCCAAATCAATGGTGTGGAAAGAAAAAGGTGGAAAGGAAAACATCAAAAAGCGGAAATACAATAGTTTGGATAGAAAAAGAGTGGAATCCCTCTTTCCTCTTTCCACCAAATCGATGGTACAGAGAGTTTCCATGAAGATCAACGGTCTAGAAGGGAGAAAAAAAGAGAAAAGCAGAAATATGAAGTTTGATTATGAAAAGTCAAAATCCCTCCTTCCGCTTTTTGCAACCCGCATATTTACCTTAGATCAATGGTTTGGAAGGTCTCTGTCTAAGATTAATGGTGTGGAAAAGGGGAACAAGTGCACAAGCTAAGAATACTTCCTGATATGTGGAACTTTGTAGTCCCTGCTGCTTTCAACAGCCCAGATCACCCTTGATCTCAGATCTATGATGGAGGTTGATTTCACTAATACAACATGCACGTTGAAAGTTGGAAGAGCGCTTGCACGATGAGAAACATGTGTAAATGACGTGTCCCTCCCCATTGGATATCTCACTAAAAAATTGGAGATACAAAGGTCACTTTATGGAGAACGATGCTGCATATTTCAACGGTGGTGATCAAAGGTTGAATCAGATCAACGGTGAAAATTCATTCCGCTGATATAACTTGCACTTAGAAAGAAAATTTTCATATCTGCAGAAATTATTAAAGGTCTGCAATTTTTTATGGAGGAGATATCATAAGGGATGGATCTATGGTGGAGAGTGGTTTCGTTGTTTCAGCATGCATCGATTAATGAACAATTGAAATCTGCAGAATATGGTAGGCCCTTCAAATATTTATGGCGGAGATTTAAAGGGGTTTTCAATCAAGGGCTGGAAATAATTCCATGAGATGAACTAGCCAGGAGAAATTCATGAGGAGGATTTGCGGAATTTTACAGAGCACACAAGTTTAGACGTTTTTCCATATCCTTGTTTTGGATAAAAGATCAACGGTCTAGAATAAATTTCGCAAGTGAAGATACCGACAAGTATGAAATTGTTGCAGGCTGCTTGAAGGTGTTATGAAATGTCATTACCATCAAGCGATCCTGAGTTCCAGTTGTTGAAATTCCCAAACCAATACACCACGAACATCCCAACATGTTTTCCTTACCTTTTTCGTGATCATGGAGAATCTGCCAGATCAGCATTTGTTAGTATTTTGATTCCCACACTGTAACTGAATTTGGCTCTATTTCGAGGTTGGTGTTGGGATCCTATGATACTATAAATATACCCTAAATATAGGAAGACAGGGTTAAAACCTGTGATATTTTTTGTTATGGATTTTGAGATCTATCGATAATAAAATTACATATCCAAATCCTGGCCTATTGCTGCTAAGATTCTTGTGTATTTCATAGTAACAGTCTGTTATTTCCTATCTCATGTGCATGTATTTCCTATTAAACTTTCCATTGTGTGTTCTTCATATCTAGAATGAGTGTGTAATAGTTCAGAACTCATATTGTTATGCTATGGCTATCGTTTCAGGTATTCACCAATGTTTCTTACCAAAGTTGATGAAAAATTCATCTCTTAATGCTCTGCATTGATGGATTTTTCTCATTTCTTCTTTATCACCAGACAAACTACGTTTTTGCTGTAACTGAGTGCTACCATTCCTTTGTATAATTTCACCTGCAAACTATTCTTCAATTCATGAACATTTGTGACTCCATATCCCAATGTATTCTTTCCTTGTTTCAACCACAAACATAATCAAAATTTTATATTAGTTTTATATCTGGCCCTGTTAAAAATCAGTGAAATACCCCTCTCTAGGAAGGAGGAAGCCAACTTCCTTTCTTAAAGTGGTTCTGTTGTTACCTTGTGATTTTCCTTCTACAACCTTGGGTACATTCTAAGTGCTAACAAATTAGTGTCATTGTCAGGCAAAATTAAATCATCCCTACAAGAGATGACAAAGATTCCAAGAAGAAAGGGTTTATGTGGGAAAATAGAGACTTCTACATTTGAAATAGGTTGTACATTTTCCCTACTGATTCCACATTGATTTTGAGTAAGATTTCAGAAGGAATCCTGGCTTCCAGGAGGTCACATACATGAGGTAATCCTGACACTGATATTTTACAAGGTGTGGAAAATCCATAAAGATTGCTTAGTAGTAGGGGAAAAGAAAATTAAATATTTCTCAATTTGGCACATCATCTTCTCAAGAATTTCATAGCATTCGGGATTTTGGGTGGGAAATTTTTTTTTAAAGGCCATTGTTGAAATCAAAATATGAATCTGATTTGAAGGAAGCTAAAATTAATCCCAGAAGGTTAGAATCATATGTGCTTGATTCTCTTTGGAAAAACCTTCAAAAATATTTGAAAACTAAAGAAAGAAACCCTGTTGTTAAAAACTTGCAGTCTTATATCCCACCTGTTGATGTATTTGTAACTTCGGAATGTATTCATCTATGTATATCATGTATTGTAACCGGATGTTTATTCCAGGATGTATCTATTATGTAATTGAGTCATGTTATCATACCCTGATGTTCCGATCGGGAGAATCAATAATGTAATCAAGTCATGTCAAGTCATAGTGGGTAACCCTCTAATTATCTAAGGGTTAAAGTCCCCGCAGTTCTGAGGCACTAGGGTTATTAGACTCTCCTAGTAGAGGTCATCCCTAGTAGGGTTTTAGTCATGTCGAGATTAGTATAAATAGAGAGGTGGGGTCTCTATTTAGTACACATCACTCACACACTCAAGTGTAGAGCATAGTTGACGAAGGAGAAGACACCAGGACTAGACAAGAATAATATTACTGCTGTCGGGAGTGCATCTTACTATTTTGGGGTTTTACATCTTGTGTTGATTCTATCTCTAAGGAATTTGTGGGGTTTTCTCCATTTATGATTTCCTCGATGAAAAACATTGTGTTCATTGTCTCTTGTGTTTGATTGTTGTACTTGTTGTTCTCTCAGTACAGATCCTACCATAATGCTAGCTTGAATGTTGAAAAACTAACATGGTATCAGAGCTAACCTGAGAAGAAGACACTGTGCAGCTACGGGAACTAGGGCTTCCTAGTTTTTGGATCTTCCTCCACAAATTTTCAGCAAAAGTAAGGTGGAATAACTCTCCTCCTTAGGGCACATATTTTTGTCGAAGCAGAATCCAATTCTGAGGTTTTTCAGTTTTGGACCTGTCATTGCTGTCAGAAATTAGGGATTTTCACAGAAGAGGAATTTTTCAATGAGCCTAGGATTGGATTTATATCCTCCCCAAAATCGAAGTTAGGGACAAATTTCAAGGCATTTGGGTGGATAGAACTTTGGAAAAGCAAAACCCTAATTTTCTCCTGAACCAGCTCTGTGAGATTTCAGCTCAAGTTTCAGATCTGACATCTTGACTCTGGTAAGATCTAAAATATTTTGTATTTCCATTTGAGGTTCTCTGTTTAAGATGTCTCATCATACCAAGCTTGATGAAAAGCTTGAGGGAGCTGATAACTTCCAAGCTTGGAAGTATAGGATCTCCCTGGTCCTGGAAGAAAATGAGTTAGACTCCTACATCCATGAGGAGGTTCCAGTTTCAGAGGGAGATGAGGCAAAGACCTTACATAAGAAGAATATGGTTATGGAAAAGAGGATCATTGCTGATTCTATCAAGGATCACCTTATCCCACAGGTGTCCTCTCTCAAGACACCTAAAGCTATGTTTCATGCCCTAACCAAATTGTTTGAAGGGAAGAACATAAACCGAAAGATGAATCTGAGAAACCAACTGAATGTGAAGATTCAGAATGCAAAAAAAATCCAGTCTTACTTCACAAGAGTTTCTCAGATCAAAGAACAACTAGAAGCAGTTGATGAAGAAGTGGAAAATGCAGAAATTGTGATGACTACCTTGAATGGCCTTCCTAGGTCATGGGATTCTTTCATCCAAGGAATATGTGCTAGAAAGAAGTAAGTCAAGTTCAGCAGACTATTGGAAGAGTGCTCTCAAGAAGAATCTCGGATAGCAGCTTGAGAAGAGAAGATGGGAAGTGAAGATCAAGCTCTCATGGTACACTCTGAGTCAAAAAAGATCTCATAGCTCCAGAGGTAAGCACTCTCACAAAGACAACACTAGAAAAGATTTATCTAGGATCATATGTTATACATGTGATGAAGCAGGACACTATGCAAGGAATTGTCCTAAGAAACAGAAAATAATGAAGATGATAAAAAAAAAAAGACATCATGCTCATGTTGCAGAGGATGATGAACCATCCAGGAAGAGATGCAGATATGAAAGTGAAGATTCTTCAAGCAAGGATGAATATGTTCTGATCTCTGCTCTCACAGGTAACATTACTCATGGAAGTGATGATTGGCTTATAGACAGTGGGGCTTCCAAACATATGACTGGATTCAAGGAATCCTTTGTGAGACTATCAGAACATGAATTACCACACAAGGTAAAGCTAGGAGATGACTACCAATATCCAATAAAAGGTAGTGGGGAATCTTCCTATAAACTAGACTCTGGAAAGTCTCTAACAATGAAAGAAGTATTGTTTGTGCCAGGACTCAAGAAGAACCTTCTCTCCATATCAGCATTGGATGCAAAAGGATTGTGGGTTGCATTCATATATGGTCAAGTCATCATGTGGCCAAAAGGAAAGACTATCGATGATGCGTTAGTGATTGGAGAACAAGAAGGAGGATTGTAGAAATTGAAGGGCCATCCAGAATAAGCCTTGATCCATGACATAGTAGAGCCAAGTGAAATTTGGCATAGAAGGCTTGCACATGTGGATTACAGAGCACTACCTATTGCAAGCAAAGCTATTGAAGGTATTCCATAAATCCAAGAAAAACATGATGGGGTCTGCAAAGGATGTGCGAAAGGAAAGAATACAAAGAAGAAATTTCCAAGTAGTGAAAGCAAAGCAAAAGGAATCTTGGAAATCATCCACTCCGATGTATGTGGTCCTATGTCATCAAACTCACTAAGTGGGTATGCATATTATGTTTCTTTTATTGATGATTTTTCTAGGAAGACATGGGTTTACTTCATGAAGAACAAAGACGAATTATTTAGTAAGTTCAAGGAATTCAAAGCCTTGATCGAGAACCATACTGAAAAGAAGATCAAGACCTTTTGATCAAATAATGGTGGAGAATTCACTTCAAATGAATTCAAAGAGCTATGCAAAGAATCAGGGATTAAGAGGGAGTTTTCCACTCCTTATAATCCACAACAGAATGGGATTGCAGAATGGAAGAACAGAACTATCATGGAAGTTGCAAAAGCAATGCTTCATGATCAAGACCTTCCTATGCATCTTTGGGTGGAAGCTGCCAGAACAGCGGTGTATGTGGAGAACCGTACTCCACATAGAGTACTCAAGAACAAGACTCCTGAAGAAGTATTCTCTGGAAAGAAACTAGAAGTCAGCTATCTCAGAATATTTGGCTGTCCTGTGTACATCCACATTCCAAAAGAGAAAAGGACTAAATTATATCCTTCAGGAAAGAAGGGTATATTTGTGGGATACTCTGAAAGCTTAAAGGCTTACAGAATATATTTCCCAAGATACAAGAATATTGACATCAGCAGGGATGTGACATTTGATGGAGACACAGCTTACAACAAATCTAGAAAGAGACCTACTGAAGAACCTAAAGAAGCAGAAGCACCCAGAATTCATGATACAACCATGAATGAAGAAACTCAAGAAGAAGTTTGAGAATTTGAAGAACCACAAATACCTGTAGATCCACCTCTTGAGAAGAATCCTCATAAGAGGAAACCTGCTTGGGTATGAGAACTTATCTAAGGTGTGAAAATATATGGGGCTCCAGAAGAGAATCACAGAGAAAGAAAGAGGACCAGATCCTACTCCGGGTATGTAGCTTTACTATGTGATTTCATTGATAAAGAACCTTCCAGTTATGAAGAAGCGGCAGAACATAAAGAATGGAAGGATGCTATGATCAAAGAGTACCAATCGATCATGAAGAATGATGTTTGGGATGTTGTCCCAAGACCAAATGGGAAGTCAGTTGTAACTTCCAAATGGATCTAGAAGATCAAACATACTGCAGACGGTAGCATTGAAAAATATAAGGAAATATTTGTAGCTCGGGGTTTCTCTCAAAAGGAAGGAATAGACTATGAAGAAACATTTGCACCTGTAGCTAGATACACTTCCATCAGATCAGTACTTGCTCTAGCTATAGTGATGAAATGGAAGATACACCAGATGGATGTCAAGACTGATTTCTTGAATGGTTTAGTTGAAGAGGAAGTGTATGTAGAACAACCACTCGGTTTTGAGACACATGATAGGGAGTCTCATGTGTGCAAATTGAAGAAATTCCTGTACGGTTTGAAACAGCCACCCAGGACATGGTACGTAAGAATTGATATATTTCTATCTAGTTTGGGCTTTACCAAGAGTAAAGCAGATCCCAACCTTTACTACAAGGTTGAATATGGCAACCCAGTGATGCTTCTACTGTATGTAGATGATCTATTTGTGACAGGTATGGATGGGTTGATTACTGATACGAAGAGAAATATTGCTGTTGATTTCGAGATGAAGGACTTGGGTATGATGCATTACTTTCTAGGTATGGAGGTGTGGCATAGTGCGGATGGAATATTCCTTGGACAAAGGAAGTATGTAGTAGAGATCCTAAAGAGGTTTGAGATGATGGACCGCAAGACTATGGCCACACCTATGGCATCGAACCTGAAGCTATTAAGTGATGCTTCATCAAAGTTAGTTGATGCTACAATGTATCGTCAGATGATTGGGTCCTTGATGTACTTGACGAACATGAGACCAGACATTTGCTTTTCTATGAACACCTTGATCCAGTTGTTGACAGATCCAAGAAATGTTCACTTGATTTCTGTAAAGCATATTCTGAGGTACCTGAGGGGTACAGTTGATTATGGGCTCAAGCACGATGTGAATCACAAGATTAACCTAGAGGGTTATGTTGATTCAGATTGGGTAGGCAGTGCCATCGATAGGAAGAACACTTTAGGGTGTTGCTTCAGTATGGGATCAGGTGTGATCTCTTGGTTTAGCAGGAAGCAATCCTGTGTGGCATTGAGTACAACTGAAGTAGAGTATGTCGCTGCTTGTTCAGCTAGTTGTGAGGCAGTATGGCTATAGAAGCTATTGTCTGATTTATTTGATCTCCATATGGATGCTACTTGTATACATTGTGACAACCAGAGTTGCGTGAATTTGTTAGAGAATCTAGTGTTCCATGACAAGTCGAAGCACATCGAGATCAAGTATCACTATATCATGGATATAGTGCAGAGGGGAGTAGTGAAGCTCCAGTATGTTGAGACGAAGGAGCAGATAGCTGATGTGTTGACAAAGCCATTGGCCAGAGTGAAGTTCAATTACTTCAGGGAGAATCTTGGTGTTCTCCAGATCAAGGTTTCCTCCAAGGGAAAGTGATGAGTCCCAAAGCCATTCTGACAAGCAGGTCAGATGTAAGGGTTGAGCCATTCTATCATGGTGAGAGGATTTGGTTCCTTCCATGTCAGATATGAGTGTTGAGATCCAAGGCCATTATGACAAGCAGGTCAGATGTAACGGCTAAGCCATTTTGTCATGGTGAGAGGATTTAGTTCCTTCCATGTCAGATATGAGTGTTGAGATTCATAGCCATTCTGACGAGCAGGTCAGATATAAGGGCTAAGCCATTCTGTCATGGTGAGAGGATTCAGTTCCTTCGATGTCAGATATGAGTGTTGGCCATTCTGTCGAGGGTGTAGGATTTGTTTCCTACCAGGATAGATGTAAGGGAAACTGCCACTCTCTGGGAGAGTGGAGGCACCTGGTCCATTACCAGGTAGCTCAATATGGGACTGGCAGCCTTTTTGATGAGGGTGGAGGATTTGGTTCCTTCCAGGTTAGATGTGAGTGTAGGCCATTCTGGCGAGGGTGTAGGACTTGTTTCCTACCAGATCAGATATGAGGGAAACTACCATTCTCTGGGAGAATGGAGGCACCTGGTCTATTACTAGGTAGCTCAGTCTGGGACTAGGGGTCATTCTAGAGAGGGTGGAGGACTCAGTTCCTTCTAGGTCAGATGTGAGTGCAAGCCTCTTTGGTGAGGATGGAGGACTTGTTTCTTTCCAGGTCAGATATAAGTGCTGAAGCCTTTTCATAGATGATAGTGATGTCCTGTCATGCTGGTGAATGTGAGTGCTGGGCCTTTCTGATGTGATTGTAGGTTTCTACATGATCAGATGTGAGTGCTGGGCATCCCTTTCTAATGAGTAGGTCAGATGTAAGTGCTGGGTGAAGACCTACATGATGGCTAGGCCTACAACCAGCATGAAAAAAGGTTGGGTCTATAGAACTTCCTATGATGAGATAGCACACATGATGATGACCAGATGAGATCCAGATCCAGTTATGATGACTCCAAGAGATCCAAATCAAGTGATGATCCAGAGCCAGCAGTGATGATCTAGATCCAGTCCAGTTATGATGATCCATATCGAGTGATGATCCAGATCCAATCCAATGATGATGATCTAGCTTGAGAGATGATCCAGATCCAGTGATGATGTTCCATGATGATCCAGATTGAGAGATGATCTAGATCTAATGATGATATCCCATGATGATCTAGATCGAGAGATGATCCAGATCTAGTGATGATGTTCCATGATGATCCAAATTGAGAGATGATCCAGATCCAGTGATGATGTTCCATGATGATTCAGATCAAGAGATAATCTAGATTCAAAAAATGAAGATGACTTGAAGACTCAGAAGACTCAATATGCAGACGACAAGATGATCCAGTTGATACATAGAAGAAGACCAGTGCTGAAAATTGTATCGAAAGA
This sequence comes from Pseudotsuga menziesii, assembly GCA_001517045.1. Classification (NCBI taxonomy): domain Eukaryota; kingdom Viridiplantae; phylum Streptophyta; class Pinopsida; order Pinales; family Pinaceae; genus Pseudotsuga; species Pseudotsuga menziesii. The sequence goes on from LPNX010643251.1 coordinate 59,567, forward strand.
ATACCTTCCTAGTTAAGAGGGAGTGTTGTTGTATTTGTAACTTCAGAATGTATTCATCTATGTATCTCATGTATTGTAACTCAATGTTTATTCTGGGATGTATCTATTATGTAATTGATTCATGTTGTCATGCCCCGATGTTTCGATCAAGAGAATCAATAATGTAATTAAGTCATGTCAAGTCATAGTGGGTAACCCTCTGATTGTCTAAGGGTTAAAGTCCCTACAATTCTGGGACACAAGGGTTATTAGACTCTCCTAGTAGAGGTCGGCCCTAGTAGGGTTTTAGCAATGTGGGGATTAGTATAAATAGAGAGGTGGGGTATCTATTTAGTACACATCACTCACACACTCAAGTGTAGCACATAGTTGAGGAAGGAGAATACACCGGGGCTAGACAAGAAGAAGATTACTACTGTCGGGAGTGCCTCTTACTATTTTGGGGTTTTACATCTTTTGTTGATTCTATATTTGAGGAAGTTGTGGAGTTTTCTCCATTATTGTTTCCCCGATGAAAAACATTGTCTTCATTGTCTCTTGTGTTTTATTGTCGTACTTGTTGTTCTCTCAGTAAAGATCCTAACATAATGCTAGCTTGAATGTTGAAAAAATAACACCACCAAATGTTCAAACCCATCCACCTTTTCAATCTCCTCCTTGTGTTCCAAATACACCTAGAAAAATGGCTGCTAGGTTTTCTCTATTGTCCTTACCTACTATATTGCATGACCTTCCTCAAAATTATGCCCAAAAAAATCCCTTCTATGATGGGGATGGAAATTTCACAGCAAGACAACATGTTGATAGATTTGATGATTTTGCAAGCTTAGAGCTAATTGATGATGATGATGTTAAGATGAGTTTGTTTGCACTAAGTTTGTTAGGAGAGGCAAAGAATTGGTTTACAGATTTACCTACTGGGTCCATTTCCACATTTGAAGCTTTCCAAACTTCATTCTTAGAAAGATGGGATGATAAGAAAATTCCTTTATAGGTGCTTTCTCAATATAATAATTTTAAGAAAGGAGGTTTTGAATCTATCCATGAGTTTTCTAGTCAATTTATGAGGGTGTATAACTCTATTCCTACTGATATTAAACCCCTTGTAGGAACTGCAAAACTCCATTATGTTGATGCCTTTGACAATGACTTTGCATTATTATTGAGAGAGAGAAAATAATCAAGTCTTCCTGCTACATTTCAATATTCTTTATAAGTGGAATATAATATGATGGCAATTAGAAAAATAAAGCAAAAAGTAGAAACAGATAAAAGGAAAGCTAGAAAAGAAAATGTTCCTTCTACTTCTGTTGCTGCTGCTTCTAATGATGTAAAATTTTAAATGACGTTGAAAAAAATGGAGAAATTGATCGATAGGCTGACTGTAGATAATAGACCATTGAATAGAGAACAGAATGAACCTCAAATTAAAAACCCAAATTTCAGAAGCCCCATTCCTCCCCCACCTCCACAAATTAGACAGCGAGCTATGAGGAATCCTAGAAATTAGATGATTAGCAAATACAACCACCTTTTCCTGAAAATTTTGTTGCAAATGAAGATGAGGCTGAATCTATTGCGGATCATATTCACCATTTTCATGAGTTGGATTCTGAAATATACCTCACAAAGGAAGAGCATAGTGTGTTTTGTCAAGAGGATGACAATAATGATTTTGAGGAAGAGTCAGAATAGTACCAAAGAGGATATTTTCATGCTATAGATTATGTCCAAAGAAAGATCAAACTGAGAAATACAAATGTTACTATAAATAAAGGAAGCTTCAATTAAAATTAACCTTCTAGTAGCCAATAGAATACATAAAACAAAAATGAAAGACAAAAAGGTCCTATTGTATATAGAGAATCTGAAAATGAAATAGAAAAAATAAAATAAGTGAAACAAACAACATATATGGATGTAGAAAAAACTGTTTCAACTTTCAATTTGCAAAGAGAGCTCTCAAAATTCAAAAATTCCATTCCTTTTAATGAATTATTGAGAAATAGGGAATACAAAGACAAAATAACAGATATGGTAAGTAGTCGGGGATAATTTCAACCAGATATCCTAGAGGTGGTAGATGATGCTCCTACCATTGTCTTTGGGTCAAAAATTGAAAATGTGGATGATGATGAAGCTCCTCCTTTTTACCTAAGTTTAAATGTACATGATATGATTGTGCACAATGCCATGTTAGATTCTGGTGCATCTCTTAATTTAATGCACAAGGGAGTGGTATAAATTTTGGGATTGTACGTTACTATACCATATAAAGATTTGTATTCTTTTGATTCTAGGAAGGTGAAGTGTCTTGGATTGATTAAGGATATGGTGGTAACTTTGACAAAAATGTTATTTAAGACTGTGGTGATCAACGTTGTTGTAGCAGACATTACTCCTAAATTTGATATATTGTTGTCAAGATCTTGGCCTTAGAAATTGAAAGGAAGTTTGAAAATGGATATGGCATATGCTTCCATTCCTATGGTTAGTGGGAATAAAAGGTTATATAGTGAGAAAAGATTACCTTGTGTAGTTAGCAGCCAATAAAAAGCATATAATCATGCTATCTATGTTGTTTATACTGACTTGGGATATTTTGTTTTCTTTTATGATGATCTTCCTTGTGATCCTAAAATTCCCACACCCATTGAAGTTAAGGAAGAAGAAGAGTTTGATATAGTGAAAATTAAATTTGAAAGAGGAGGTGGAGTGAGGCGGTAGGCATCACGATGATCTGAACTTGTAGTGGTAGAAATTTTCTAAAGGTTTTGCTAGGGGCTGAAGCATGTACCTCCGTTTGGGAGGATGGGTCCTGGGATGAGTGAGCACTCGGAGAGAGGGGAAGTGCCCCATTTACTAAGCTCAGATATGGAAATGGAGAAGGGAAAAGAGAATTTGCAAGAATTCGATATCCATCTGGGGAAGGGTGGAGAAGGAACAAGTGGAACTAATAAAGAAGGAAGTGCGAAGGGAGATCACAGAAGATCAAGGAAATGTGTCCCAAAATAAAAAATAGTGTCAAAGATGCAAATTAATATGGTATAAGTAAGGGAATACATTCAATACATGAAGGAGCATGCACTTATTAGTAAATTTGTAGGCATATGGCCCACATAGAAAACTCTAGTGTGTTGGATAAACACTACATGGAAACCTCAAGGGCATTATGATTTTCAATTGGGGCCAAAGGTTTCTTCATGATCATTTTCTTTAATGAAGAGGACATAACCAAAATATTTGATAATGGGCCATATTTATTTAATCTTGTAGGTCTCTTCCTCAGACCATGTAAAGAATACATTAATACGGATAAATAAAATCTAACGATATCCCCAGTATGGATCAGAATGTACTCCCTACCAACAAAATACTGAAAAGAATAAATACTGACAATTATTGGAAATACTCTGGGGAACTTTGTAAAAGTATTAGAGAAAACTAGAAACAGACATTATACCTTTTGTGCCAAAATATGCATATACTTAGATATATCACAATAAATTCCAGAAGGAATCGAGTTCTCATGGGTTGATGAAGATAGGTTCCAAGCGATAGAATATGAGCAGATACCTTTCAAATGCAGAAGGTGCCATGAGCATGGACATCTATTTAGAGGCTATCCATAGAATAAAAAATGAGGAGGAAACAAATGTCAAGAAAATCAATATGTCGAAGGATGTACCGGATTTCCTAATAATAAAATATCATCCAAGAAAACAACGGGACCAAAGATTCACAAAAAAGTTCAAACTCAAAACAGTTTTGAAGTCCTAAAAGAAGAAAAAATGATTAATAACCAGAAGAAAGATCCAACCAAAGAAAAGAAAGATCTAGAGATAGAACCTAGCTTGAATATTCTGATCCAGGAAGATACTAAGGAGACAAACAAGAATGATAATATGGTAATTGAAACCAATGGAGAGGAAATAGAGATAGGATACATAGACTTGGAAGGCCTGGAAGCGGCGTGCTCTAAAACTTTACTAGAATGGATACCTCGATAACAAGTCTCATTGCTAGAAAAGGTGATTATCAAAGCGATATCTATGAAGTTTCTTGGAATAACGTCTGAATCTCTCAAGGACCCAGATGGTAAAAAGAAAGGAAAAAATAAAAAGTGGAAGACATAACAATGTACAAAGAGTCCAAATCATTTGAGATAAACTAGTAGCATCAGGGAAGTACCCCACCATATATGCATCCCTTTATTCTATAACCAAATAGTTTCCTAATGTGGATTACATCCTAGAATATAAGAGGCTGTAACAGTACCTTGAAGATTCGTCTTCTAAGAAGAAGCATTGAAATTGAAAAACTAGGTATCATCTTTGTTATAGCTGATTTTACCACACATGGTTGATCACATATTTATGGCCTCCCCTGTCCCTCTGCATACTCTTTAGACCCCATGGACTTATATTATCCTTTGATGCTCCAATACCATCCCTTCAAAACCCCTTTTTATTATTGTACATGAATTTTGACATCATACTCACGTCTACATGCGACTTTGACCTCAAACCTGCATACATCGAGATGTGTGCATAAATCCAAATAGTTTTGGATTTTTCCTCATATGAGTCCAAAACACTTGAATCTTGGCCTTACAAATTCCTTTAGAACACTTAGATTTGAAACTCCATTGTCCTTTTGGAGTGCTATATAAGGAACACCTTGGATACATTGAAGAGGAGGAATTAAAGAGAAAAGAAACTATAGTCCAGTGTTGCCTCAGTTTTCTTGTACTTGAGTCTGAACCCCTTTTTCCCTTTGGAGCACTTTGTGTTATTCCCAAGTGTACATTTTTCTTGTGAGATTGCTATCGAGAGATGGAGGATTGAGGTGGTGTAGGACTCGGTTTCTCCGGTTCGTAGACGTGCCGATAGAGGTTGTCACTTCTGTAATCTCTAATTTTATTAATAGAAATATATTTTCCTGTCCAATTAATGTGCAATTGAATGAATATTAAATCCATGGATATGTTTAATTGCTTATACATTGATGAATATATATGCTAGAGTAGGTCTAACACGTCATTATATAGCATTCTTGTCTTATTCGTTGTTGTTGAGAGAGAATTGCTAAAGCAAGTGTGAATTGGAAAATATCAACGGGGATATACTTCAACCATCTGGAACAAGGTACAATTCAATATCCTTTAGTGTTAGATGTTTGGTTTCTCTTGCATATTGGGAAATATTGATTTCTGGTGTCTAGTTGTATGTTGTGGTACACCCCAAGCCATAGGAAGTTTCTCTCCATAACATAATTGGAGACTATGCTGGGGAAACCTTCCCCCAAACCCGACACAAAAACAGAAAAATCAAGAGCAATTCAAGTACATTGAATACCAAAAACCCCAAAGAAAAAAAACTATGAACTCTACATCCAAGAATAAATAATCGACCATCATAAATATTTGTCATTAAGTACAAAAAGGTGACATCATAATACATAAGTGTCATATACAAAATTGGTGATTTCGAGCCAGCAAAATATACTACACTTTCACACAAAAAAATATACACCTAGGTCCCTAAGCCTGAGGTGGAGGAGGGTGTTGATCATGGTAGAACACCACGGCTTTAGCTAGCCAGAGAAAAAATCAAACCCATACATGTGGTACTCCAACCACCTGGTGCTGCATAGCCTCAGGCAAGTCCTCGACTTGCGCCATGGGAACCCTGTGTGTCAAGCGAACAAAGTTTGTGTGAATGCTTTGGAGCGTTCACTCTACATCCACACCCATAATCTCATCACCTCTTCCCCTCTGTAGATGATGAGGAAATCCTTCTAGCCATCATGGTCCCACATCTGCATGTACATTGAAGAGTTTCATTATGTGTCATCACACCAAAAACATGTCTTTTGATTTCACATATCAAAAAATACAAAAAAATTAATAACTCAAAAAAAAGTGAGTTGGGATTCGTTACCGATGTCTCCATATGTTGATCCTGGTGGTAGGGGCATATCTATATCTCCATGAAAGTCTATCCCTGCATAGGGATAGTCGTCTATGGGGACAATCTGTCTTCGCCACTAGAGGAAAAAGTCTGTTTCATAGGGGTTAGCCACCCTTCCCCCTCCTAGTCTCCGCATGACATAGGCCCAGCATAGTTGAGCCAGATCCTTGACTCCATGTGGAGCAATTTCAACTCTAGGGCTTAGCTTTGGTGCCCTCTCAAAATATAATGCACTCAGTATGCTGCCAAACCCAAAGTTATGTACCCTGCCCATCTTGCAGTCACTCAGTTGTTGCTTCATGTTTCTTAGTAATGAGGTACTCTAGTCATATATCGTAGGTCACGTGCACTCTACTGCATAGAAAATCATTTCCCTTGAGGCTTGATGGAGTGATCCTAACCCTGCGATCCTACCCATTTCCAATAGAATGGATTTCAGCCCTAGGTTCTGAATGGCGTTTGTCAGAATTTGACTCCCAACCTTCTCTGTATCAGGAAGGAAATATATAGATATGTACTCATTTATACTCAGCCTGCCTCCTAGCCCACTGGATCGTAGATTCACCACCTCCCCTCATTGAGACAAACCTGTGATAAAATATATGTCCTCAACCTTGATGCTGAGTGACATCCCATCCAACTAAAAATATTCAGAATCTAGATCCTAGTAGTCTACTAGCAGCTAGAGCATCCTTGGATTATCCCTCAATCTTCTAATGCACCAAAATTTGTATAACCCACAAACCCTCAACGCGTGTTGAGCCATTATATCTCCTTGCAATGCCTCTTCAACATCACTGTGTTCCCTCTCTCTCCATTCTAGCACCATCCTGCACAATTTTTTTTGAGTTTCATTAGTATTTGCCTTTGAAAATCATCTTTGTGGCCTTGTACATGACTATTCTCAAAACAACCGCATATGTACATGGGTATCATGGTATTTTCCACATATACCCAGCCCTATACGTGGAAAAAGACCCAATTTCCACGTGGGATAAAAAGCACGACTTGGGATGGCCTAAATAAAAAAAATTGACCATTAAAATTAAAAAAATTGCTTGAAAGTGAAAGAGGGGGGCATTGGGAATTACCTGGACCAAACACGGAGTGATTTCGTCGGACGATGTTCCCGGAACCAGCTCTTTAAATTCTCGACACAAATGCACTATGGTGGGTGAATTTTCAAATGGTATGAAAATTTTAATTTTTCACTATTTTATAGAAAAATTTTGAAATTTTTACCCACTTCCTATAGTTTTTTACCATTTCTAAGCATTTTCAACCGTTTGGACTAATATAATGTTGTAGGAGCCCATTTTGAGTGTAGTTTGAACAATACTTCAACCCGTTCATGTCTATTACAGATATCATGTCTAAATTGGCATATAGGTTAGGATTTCACATCCAATTACATTTTGCATGACCTTATGACCGTTTCATCTTAACCTTAGGTACAAACCCATTCCATGATGTCAAGGAACCTTGATGTTTCTTTCAAAAGTGGTGTTATGTGAATGGTAGAGCTTTCCCATACATGGGTTCCCTAGTTAGATAGTTTATTGCATTTGGTGCTCATGCATACATTTCTCCTTTAGGGTGTGGGAGTCCCTTCTTAGTCCTGCCATGTCCTTGAGAAAGAGCTTCATATTCCTATTGAACTTGATGCTGGACATTTCCCTTGGGACTCCCTTGTATATATCAAGTTGTAATTACATTTTCATGAGTTTTTCTTGCCTTATTGACCTTTATGTTGGCTCCCTAAATTTGAGTTATCAGCCATATAGCCCAATCTTGTCTCATGTATGTCCAAATAGAGCATTTTTTCATATCTTTTTTCAACTTAATAATCCCTTTTACAAGGAGGAGACCTTCCCCCGAGTGTTGTTATCTTGCACATATATCCTTGCATTGAGCATAGACATGTTCCACTTCTTGGAACTAGTTTCCTTGCCCCCTGACACTCGTCTCATCCTAGATTTGTACTATAAAGCACTTTTATTCTTTTTCAATCTTTTCAAAACATCTGAAAAAGTCCAAAAAAAATTCAAAAAAACAAAAGCTAGACAAGAAAAGATGTTATCGTTGGCAGAAATTTAGTTGTCACCTTCGAACAGAGCACTATATATCACATTCATTGGTTGGGTTATTAGTTTGAATTTAGGATTTGTACTCATTACTCTAAGTTTATCCCATCAACTGGTTAAGCTTCCAGCCCCTATGGAGCCTCTGTGGATGTCTCCTGTGTCACAGAGATGTCCCAGTTTGCATATCAAGTCCATGTTCCCTAGCTTCCGTCACCATTTTGCTTAAGATCTTGTTCGAAGGAATTTGAATCCTGAGTCGCACATTTCTCAGTTATCTTGACTTTTCATGTCGGCCCTTCCCGCTACTATTACTGGTTCATGCACATATTGTTCATGTTCTTCCACATTATACAACGTTGTTGAGTACCTCATGTTGGTTTATGGGGGAAACATTAATTCCCTCCTTCCAACAGATTATCCATTGACATCGGATCATTTATTCTGGAATAGGAGTCTAGAGTCCTTTGAGTGCCTTGAGACTTGTAGTCATCAGCGGTAGGTGCTCTTTGTTAAAATTCATCATTAAGCTAGCATTATATTAGGATCTTTACTGAGAGAATAAAAATCATAGCAATCAAACACAAGAGACAATGAACACAATGTTTATCCTTATGGAAACCATAAATCGTGAAAACCTCGCAACTTCCTCAGAGATAGAATCAACACCAAAAGTAGAACCCAAAACAGTAAGTGATCTCCCGACAGCAGTAACCTTCTTCTTGTCTAGCCCCAGTGTCTTCTCCTTCCTCGACTATGCGCTACACTTGAGTGTGTATGAGTTGTGTGATAAATAGAGAGTCCAACTCTCTATTTATACTAATCCCAACATGACAAAAAACCATACTAGGGCTGACCTCACTAGGAAATTCTAATAACCATAGTGCCTCGGAACTGCGGGGACTTTAACCCTTAGACAATAGGAGGGTTACCCACAATAACTTGACATTACTTGTTTACATGATAGACCTTCCCGATAAGAACATTGGGGCATGACATAACTCAAGTACATCCTGGAATAAACATCAGGTTACAATATATAAGAAATACAAGTGAAATACATTCCGAAGTTACATATACATCAACACTCCCTCTTAACTAGGAAGGTATTCTTTCGACACAATTTTCAACACAAGTATTATTCTCTGTATCTTTTGGATCATCCTCGATTCCTCATCATCTTCAATTATTCTTCATCTTCAAGTCATCTTCATCATCGGATTTGGATCATCACTCAATCTAGATCATCACTGGATCTGAATCATTACTCGATCTAGATCATCACTAGATCTGAATCATCACTGGATCTAGATCATCACTAGGTCATCATCACAGGTTCTATCTCTTGATTCTTCTCATCATAGGAACCTCTATAGAGCCATTCCTTTTTCATACTGGATGTATCATCATAGAGATATTTCTTTTTCATACTAGATGTTGCATCACAGAGCTAGTCCTTTTTCATACCAAATGAGGCATCACAGAGCTGGTCCTTTTTCATAGCAGATTTGGTAGCTACTCAGAGCTAGTCCTTTTTCATACTAGATGAGTCTTCACAGAGCTAGTCCTTTTCCATACTAAATGAGGAATCACAGAGCCAGTCCTTTTTCATACCAGATGAGGCATCACAGAGATGGTCCTTTTTCATACCAGATGTGGCAGCTACTCAGAGCTAGTCCTTTTTCATACTAGATGAGTCTTCACAGAGCTATTCCTTTTTCATACTAGATGAGGCATCACAGAGTTGGTCCTTTTTTCATACCAGATGAGGCATCAGAGAGCTGGTCTTTTTTCATACTAGATGTGGTAGCTACTTAGAGCTAGTCCTTTTTCATACTAGATGAGTCTTCACAGAGCTAGCCCTTTTTCATGTTGGATGTGCCATCTACACAGAGCTAGTCCTTTTTCATACTAGATGTGTCTTCACAGTGCCAGCCCTTTTTCATGTTTGATGTGGCATTCACACATATACCTGACAATGGAAGGAACCAATCCTCTCACCATGTCAAAAAGGCTCAACACGGACACATCACTTCCTCTTGGGAGGAATCTCAATCTGGAGAACACCAAGATTCTCACTGAAGTACTCAAACTTCACCCTACCCAATGGTTTAGTAAACACATCAGCTATCTATTCATCCATTGGAACATACTGAAGCTTCACTGCTCCTCTCTACACCATATCCTTCATATAGTGATACTTGATCTCGATATGCTTCGATTTGTCATGGAATACTGGATTCTTTGACAACTTTACACAACTTTGGTTGTCATAGTATATACAAGTAGCATCTAACTGGAGATCAAATAAATCAGACAGTAGCTCCCTTAGCAATACTGCCTCACAACTAGTTGAACAGGCTGCAACATACTCTGCTTCAACTGTACTCAGTGCCACATAGGATTTCCTCCTGCTAAACCATGAGATCACACCTGATCCCATACTGAAGAAACACCCTAAAGTGCTCTTCCTATCTATGGCACTGCCTTCCCAATCTGAATCAACATAACCCCCCAGTTTAATCTTCTGATCAGCCTTATACTTGAGCCCATAATCAACCGCACCCTTTAGGTACCTCAGAATATGCTTTGCAGTAGTTAAGTGAACATGTCTCGGATCTTTCAAGTATTGGCTCAAGGTGTTCACAGCAAATCAGATATCTAGTCTCGTTTTCGTCAGGTACATCAAGGACCCAATCATCAGATGATACATCATGGTATCAACTGTCTTTGATGAAGCATCACTCAATAGCTTCAGGTTTGATACCATAGGTGTGGTTAATGTCTTACAGTCCATCATCCCAAATCTCTTCAGGATATATACCACATACTTCCCTTATCCGAGGAAGATTCCATCTATAATCTGCCACACCTCCGTACCTACGAAATAATGCATCATTCCCAAGTCCTTCATCTCTAACTTAGCAGCAAGCTTTCTCTTCATATTAGCAATCAACCCATCCATACCTATCATAAACAGATCATCTACATATAGTAGAAGCATCATCGGGTTGCCATCTTCCACCTTGTAGTAAAGGTTGGAATCTGCTTTACTCTTGGTAAAGCCCAAACTAGATAGAAAGCTGTCAATTCTATTGTACCATGTCCTAGGTGCATGTTTCAAACCATACAGGGCTTTCTTCAATCTACACACTTGAGACTCCCTATCATGTGTCTCAAAACGGAGTGGCTGCTCCACATCCACTTCCTCTTCTAATACACCATTCAAGAAGGCAGTCTTAACATCCATTTGGTGTATCTTCCATTTCATCACTGCAGCCAAAGCAAGTATCGATCTGATGGAAGTGTATCTAGTTACAGGTGCAAAGGTTTTTTCATAGTCTATTCCTTCTTTCTGAGAGAAACCTTGAGCCACTAAAATTTCCTTATACTTTTCAATGCTACCCTCTACAAAATGCTTGATCTTGTAGATCCACTTGGAAGTTACAACCGACTTCCCTTCTAGTGTTGGGACAACATCCCAAGCATCATTCTTCATGATCAATTGATACTCTTCGATCATCGCATCCTTCCATTCTTTCTGTTTTGCTGCTTCTTCATACTCAAAAGGTTCTTTATCAATAAAGTCACATAGTAAAGCTACATAACTGGAACATGATCTGGTTCTCTTTCTTTCTTTGAGATTCTCTTCTGGAACCCCATATCTTTCTGCACCTTGGATAATCTCTCGTACCCAAGCAGGTTTCCTCTTGTGAGGATTCTTCTCCTATGGTGGATCTATAGGTCTTTGTGGTTCTTCAAATTCTCTATATTCTTCTTGAGTTTCTTCGTTCATGATTGTATCATGAATTTTGGGAGCTTCTTCTTCTTCAGGTTCTTCAATAGGTTTCTTTCTGGATTTGATGTAGGCTGAATCTTCATCAAATGTTACATCCCTACTGATGTCAATCTTATTGAACCCTAGGAAGTATATTTTGTAAGCCTTTGAGCTTTCAGAGTATCCCACAAATATACCCTTCTTTCCTAAAGGATCTAATTTTGTTCTCTTCTCTTTTGGAATGTGTATGTACACAAGACAGCCGAATATTCTAAGATGGCTAACTTATAGTTTCTTGTCAGAGAAGACTTCTTCAGGAGTCTTGTTCTTCAGTACTCTGTGTGGAGTACGGTTCTGTACATGCACTACTATTCTGGCTGCTTTGGCCCAAAGATGCATAGGAATATCTTGATCATGAAGCATAGCTCTTGCAGCTTCCATGATAGTTCTATTCTTCCTCTCTACAATCCCATTCTATTGTGGATTATAAGGAGTAGACAACTCCCTCTTAATCCTTGATTCTTTACATAGTTCCTTGAACTCATTTGAAGTGAATTCTCCACCATTTTCTGATCAAAAAGTCTTGATATTCTTTTTAGTATGGTTCTTGATCAAGGCTTTGAATTCCTTGAACTTGCTGAACACTTCATCTTTATTCTTCATGAAGTAAATCCATGTCCTCCTAGAAAAGTCATCAATAAAAGAGACATAGTACACATACCCGCTTAGTGAGCTTGATGACATTGGTCCGCATACATCGGAGTGGATAATTTACAAGATTCCTTTTGCTTTGATTTTGCTACTTGGAAATGTCTTCTTTGTGTTCTTTCCTTTCACACATCGTTTGCAGACCCCTTCATGTTTTGCTTGAATTTCTGGAAGACCTTCAATAGCTTTGCTTGTAAGTGGTAGTGCTCTGTAATGCACATGTGCAAGCCTTCTATGCCAAAGTTCATTTGGTTCTACTATGTCATGAACCAAAGCTTGATCCGATTGTCCCTTCAACTTATATAGACCTCCTTCTTGTTCTCCAATCACTATTGCATCATCAAAACTCTTTCCCTTTGGCCACATAAGAACTTGGCCATCTACAAAAGAAACCCTCATTCCTTTTGCATCCAATGCAGATATGGAGAGAAGGTTCTTCTTTAGTCCTGGAACAAATAATGTATTCTTCATCTTCAAATACTTTCTTGAGTCTAGTTTATGGGAGGATTCACCACTACCTTTTATTGGATATTGGTAGTCATCCCCAAGTTTCACCTTGTGAGGTGACTCATGTTAAGATAGCTTCACAAATGATTCTTTGAATCCCATCATGTGCTTGGAAGCACCACTATATATGAGCCAATCATTGCTTCCATGTGAAACAGTTCCCATGAGAGTGGAGATCAGTACATATTCTTCCTCACTTGAAGAATCATCACTTTCTTGTCTAATTCTCTTTATGGAAGGTTCATCATCCTCTGCAGCATGGGCATGATGTATTCTCTTGTTTCCCTTATTCTTTAGGTTTCTTTTGTTAGGGAAGAATCTGGATATGTGACCTTTCTCATCACATGTGTAACATCTAATAGTATTCAGATCTTTTCTTGAGTGTGAGATCTTACCTTTGGAGTGATAATGGCTCCTTCTATTTTTCTTGGAGTGAACTGTGAGAGCTTGATCTTCACTTCCATCTTCTCTTCTTGAGCTGCTATTCGAGCTTCTTCTTGAGAGAATTCTTCCCACAGTCTGCTAAACTTGACTAACTTCTTTCTAGCACATATTCCTTGAATGAAAGAGTCCCGTGATCTAGGGAGACCATTCAAGGTGGTCATCATAATCTCTGCATTTTCCACTTCTTCATCTACTGCTTCCAACTGCTCCTTGATATGAGAAACCCTTGTAAATTAATACTGAATAATCTCAACATTCTGAATCTTCACATCCTTCAATTGGTTTCTCAAAGTCATCTTCCTATTTATGTTCTTCCCTTCAAACAATTTGGTTAGGGCATCAAACATAGATTTAGGTGTCTTGAGGGAGGACACCTGTGGTATGAGATGATCCTTGATAGAATCAACAGTGTTCTCTTTTCCATAACCAACTTATTCTTATGAAATACCTTAGCCTCATCTCCCTCTAGAACTGGAACCTCCTCACTAATATAGGAGTCCAACTCATTTTATTCCAGGACCAAGGAGATCCTATACTTCCAGGCTCGAAAGTTATCAGCTCCCTCAAGATTTTCATCAAGATTGTTATGATGAGACATATTAAAATGAGAACCTCAAATGGAAATACAAAAGATTTAGATCTTACCAGGTCAAGATATCAGATCTAGATTTGAATTTGAAATCCTGCAGTGATGGTTCAGTAGCAAATTAGGGTTTTGCTTTTCCAGAGTTCTATCCACCCAAATGCCTTGAAATTTATCCCTAACTTCAATTTTGGGGAGGAGATCAATAAAGGCCTGGGCTCACTAAAAATTCCTCTTCTGTGAAAAGCCCTAATTTCTGGCAGCAGTGTTGGGTCCAAAAATGAAAAACCTCAGAATTGGACTCTGCTTTGATAGAAAGATGCGCCCTAAGGAGGAGAGTTATTCCACCTTACTTTTGCTGAAAATCTATGGAGGAAAATCCACAAACTAGGAAGACCTAGTTCCTGCAGCTTCACAGTTTCTTCTTCTCAGGTTAGCTCTGATACCATGTTATAATTTTATCACTAAGCTAGCATTATATTAGGACCTTTACTGAGAGAATAACAAGCACAACAATAAAACACAAGAGAAAATGAACACAGTGTTTATCCTTGGGGAAACCATAAATGGTGAAAACCATGCAACTTCCTGAGAGATAGAATCAGCACCAAAATTAAAACCCAAAACAGTAAGTGATCTCTCGACAGTAGTAACCTTCTTCTTGTTTATCCTCAATGTCTTCTCCTTCCTCAACTATGCGCTACACTTGAGTGTGTATGAGTTGTGTGATAAATAGAGAGTCTAGATCTCTATTTATACTAATCTTGACATGACAAGAAACCCTACTAGGGTCGACCTCACTAGGAGAGTCTAATAACCCGAGTGCCTCAGAACTACGGGGACTTTAATCCTTAGACAATAGGAGGGTTACCCACAATAACTTGATATGACTTGTTTACATGATAGACCTTCTTGATAGGAACATCGGGGCATGACATAACTCAAGTACATCCTAGAATAAACATCGGGTTACAATATATAAGAAATACAAGTGAAATACATTCCGAAGTTACATATATGTCAACACTCTCACCATCGACAATTTTTGAAATACATCAATGTCCCCTGATCGATGGATTATTTGAAGTGTTTGACCTCCACACTTCTATTCACACTTGTTATATTGCACTTTGTACCTTGATTCCCATTTTCATTATTGGTGGGTGAGCTCACGTCTTTTAACGGTATATACATCAATGACCAGTAATCAGACAATGGACTACAATGTTCGACCTCGACACATCTATTCACATAGTAGGACATGTACTCATAGTGTTTCATGTAGAATATCTTCCATATTGGTGGCATTCCATATGCGATACCTCCTTGATCGTGCCAATGTTCATGAGATTTCAGCTCTCGTGATTTGAT
Source organism: Pseudotsuga menziesii (assembly GCA_001517045.1). Classification (NCBI taxonomy): domain Eukaryota; kingdom Viridiplantae; phylum Streptophyta; class Pinopsida; order Pinales; family Pinaceae; genus Pseudotsuga; species Pseudotsuga menziesii. Next base: position 75,011 of record LPNX010643251.1, read on the forward strand.
TCCAATGTATATCAAATAGCTTCAGCTACTATGGAGATCTTGATCCATTTTATATCTTCAGCCATTATGGAGATCTTGATCTATTGTATATCTTCAACCACTTGGTAGGTTCTGATCTATTGTATATTGTACGTGGCGATGACCACACATGACACATTTTGTATATCTTGCCTATTCATGGCCATTGTACTCTTACGTATCCGTGACTACTCTATGTATTTTCAGTCACATGCAGAGATTTATCATTGTATTTTACTGATGAGTGGCTAGTTATTCCACCTAGGTTTTCATTACTCCACTTTTGGGATGGATTTTATAATGTATTTCAGCCATCATGTTACCCCTCTGACCTCACACATTAGGGGGCATCTATTATAGCTGATTTTACCACACATGGTTGATCACATATTTATGGCCTCCCCTATCCCTCTACAAACTCTTTAGACCCCATGGACTTATATTATCCTTTGATTTTCCAATATTATCCCTTAAAACCCCTGTTTATTGTTGTACACAACTCTTAACCTCATACTCGCGTGTACACGTGACTTTTGACCTCAAACCTGCATACATTGGGATGTGTGCATAAAGCCAAATAGTTTTGGATATTTCCTCACATGATTCCAAACCACTTGACTCTTGGCCTTCGAAATTCCTTGAGAACGCTCCGATTTGACCCTCCATTTCCCTTTTGGAGTCCTATATAAGGAACACCTTGGATACATTGAAGAAGAGGAATTGAAGAGCAAAGAAACTATAGTCCATTGTTGCCTTAGTTTGCTTGTACTTGAGTCTACATCTATTTGTCCCTTTGGAGCACTTTGTGTTCTTCCCAAGCTTTACTTTGTCTTATGAGCTTTCTATCGAGAGATGGAGGATTGAGGTGGTGGAGACCTAGATGGAGGACTCAGTTTCTCCGGTTTGTAGACGTGACAACATAGGTTGTCACTTTTGTAATCTTTAATTTTATTAATAGAAATATCTTTTCCTGTCCAATTAATGTGCAATTGAATGAATATTGAATCCATGGATATGTTTAATTTCTTGTACATTGATGCATATATATGCTAGAGTAGTTCTAACACATCATTATATAGCATGCTTGTCTTGTTTATTATCATTGAGAGTGAATTGCTAAAGCAAGCGTGAATTGGAAAAGCTCAATGGGGATCTACTTCAACTGTCTCGAACAAGGTATGATTCGATATCCCTTAGATTTAGATGTTTGGTTTCTCTTGCATATTGGGAAATATTGATTTCTGGTGTCTAGCTGTCTGTTGTGGTACACCCCAGGCCATAGGAAGTTTCTCTCTGTAACAATATTTTTACGAGAAATGAAGTGCTCGAAGGATGAACTTAAAGTTATAGGGGAGAAATTCGGGCATAGGAGTGAAGTGATGGATGCTAATGTGAAAGGATTGGTAGGGGAAATAGGGATTTTGTGGAATCCAAAATAGGTGGCCCTCTCTGAATTCACATCAACGTAGTTTTCCCTTTCAACAACATTCCATATCTTAGGTACGAGCACTCAGGGGTTCCTGACCAATATTTACGAGCCTCCTCTTGCTGAGAAGAAATTGATTTTTATGGAATTGTTAGGGATGCTCAAGATGGAGGTGGGAGGGAAACCATAGATCCTAGGCAGGTACTTCAACTTAGTCAGGAATATTGACGAGAAAAAAGGGGGGATGCTGAAGTTAAACCCCATTAGTGATTATTTTAATGAAGTCGTTGCAAACCTAGAACTAGTTAATGTTAGAAGGACCAAAGATACCTTTGCTTGGAACAACAAAAGAACAGGAGACAAAGGAATAGCTTGTCATCTAGACCACTTTCTAGCTTCTGAATCCATTATGATGGCAGGGGGAGAATTGAGTGTCGTGGTTCTTCCATCATCCATCTCAAATCATTGGCCCATAAGTTTGGATTGGAAAAGTGTAGGGGTGAATATTCGAAAACCCTTCCCATTTGAGAAATTATGGGTCCTTCAAAATGATTTCCCAGAGAAACTCCAAAAATGGTGGGAGGACCTTCCACCCATCAAAGGAACCAAGATGTACCAGTTCTAACAAAAGCTCAAACTCATAGAAAACAAAATCAAGAAATGGAATAGTGATTCCTTTGGAAACTTATTTCAAGCTAAAAAGGAGTTGGATAGAAAGATCCAAGAAGTACAACAAAAAGGAATACAAAATGGCTTCTCAAAAGATATCCAAGCACAAGAAAAACTTATGTTACCAGAATTTAGTCTAAAAGAACAATAGGAGGAAATATTCTGCAATTAGAAATCCAGAGTTAAGTGGCTCCAAGAAGGTGAACACAATATAAGCTTCTTCCACAAAGCTTCCATCCAACATCACCAGGGAAACTGCATGACAAGAATGAAGAAAGAGGATGGGACCATTTTCAAGACTCAGGAAGAATTGCAACTCATCCTGAATCCATTTTTTTCCAATCTCCTTGAAGAACTGGATTGGGACCGAGATGCCTCTCAGAGACAGGTGTTGCGGCACACTCTAAAGGTTATAATGGAATAACACAACTTCATGCTTATGAAACCAATTGAGATGGAAGAAGTTTAAGGAACTATCAAACAAATGGTCGATGACAAAGCCCCGGGACCTTATGGGTTCAATACCAACTTCTTTCACACTTGTTGGGATTGGTTGAAAGATGAAGTATGGGAACTAGTTGAATATTATAGGAAGACTGGCATTATTTTGAAATCTCTTAATGCAATCTTCCTGATGTTAATTCCCAAAGAGAAAGGAACTGAGGACCCTAGAAAAATTAGACTAATCAGCTTGTGCAATGTTATATATAGGATCATCTCAAATTTTATAGCAAACAGGATCCGACCCCTGCTCCTTATCCTAATTTCATTGGAACAAGCTGGATTTGTTGAAGGGTGACAGATCCTGGATGGTATCATTTTGGTGCATGAAACCATTCACTCGTTAAAAGTAGGGAAAATCCTAGGTATGCTTCTAAAAATTGATTTGTCAAAATCTTATGATAAACATAATTAGAAATTCTTAGTTGGTATCCTTTGGACTTTTGGTTTCTCTAACCAATCGACCGAATGGGTTATGAAGTTAGTCTCATAATCATTTTTCTCCATTTTGGTTAACGGAACTCCCTCCTAGCCCTTCCAAGTATCAAGAGGAATTATACAAGGATACCCTCTTTCTCCCTTCCTATTCATCATTGCCGTTGAAGGATTGGGTAGAATGTTTAAGAATCTGCGCAATGAGAATAGGCTTAGAGGGATCCTCCTGAATGATGAATTGGAACCAGAAACACATCAACAGTTTGTGGATGATACGATGCTGATGGAACCTTCTACCATAAAGGAGGACCACAACCTAAAAGAAGGGCTTGAAACCTTCCTTGAGGCCAGTGAGCTGGAAATTAATAAGAAAAAATACTATGTCTACTTTTTCAACACTCCGAAAATCACTAAGAGAAATATCCTCATAATTCTAGAGTTCTCAGAAGGAGTGCTACCCTCTAAATACTTAGGTGCACCATTAGCGGAGTCCGGTATAAGGAAAATTTTGTGGAATGAACTACTGGATAAAATTAAGCAGAAGTTGAGTCATTGCACATTCAGAGCCCTTAATTTTCCAACAAGACTCATCCTGGTAAAATATGTCCTACAAGCGATGCCTCCTTATTTCTTCTCGATTCTCTCTGCACCAAAATCGGTGATAAAACAGATAAGGAATATAAAAAGAAATTTCCTGTGGGGGGTACATAAGGACATGGGAAGTGGTCCTTAGTGGATTGGCAAACCATTTACAAACCCAAATAAGTTGGAGTCCTAGGACTAAGAGACCCATTAGACATACAAAGTGATGGGAGCCAAAATATGGTGGAAATAGATAACCCATGAGGAGGAACATTGGGATGAATTATGGCACAATAAATATGCTCCACAATGACCTAAACAATTGTTGATTAGATTCATAGAAAATGTTGTTGGCTCCAGCATTTGGAAATTGGCTGAATAAAACAGAAGCCTCATTCAAAGTCATTGTTTTTGGGAGGTAAGAGATGGAAAGACTGCGTTGTTTACTAGAGATTCCTAGAAAAAGAAGCCTTTTATAGCTAGTCAGGTTGATATCCCTGTGATAAACCAACATATTCATAATAGTCTGCTAAAAAAGGTGGAGGAATTTTGGGAGTCCATATTCCCCGACAATCTCTTCAAGACTTGAGGAGCGAAGGAATGGTGGAAATATCTTATACCAGAGGATAACATTGAAGACTTTTACTATGAACATAGATCTAGAAATATCCCAAGGAATGAAGGATCGAACAAGCTCAGATGGGGGTATACCAATTTGGGGAAGTTTAATATTAAAGAGGCAGTTGGGATGCTGAATGAAACTCAACGAATGGAGAAGGAGGGTAAATGAAGGAAAATATGGGATGGGAGATGGTGGCCCAAAGTGGCAGATTTTAGTTGGCTTCTTCTTAGAAGACGCATTCTCACATGGGACAATATTTAGGCCCATGGGTTTATGGTTCCATCAAGATGTTTCCTATGTGAAACTAATAATGAAACTATCAACCACCTTTTAGACAAGTGCCCGATAGCATAAGCCATTTGGGAAAAAGGCACAGGGATTTTCAAAAAGAATCACAGACACAAAGGTTGTCTTGATCTAAAAATAGCAGAATGGTCAAAAAATGTCTTTAAAAACAATATCTTGAACATGTTCTGGGAGTTGTTCCCTAGATTCATGGTGTGGGAGATCTGGAAAAAATGGAAAAAAATAATATTTGAAAATAAATAGAGGCATGCTGAGGAACTGTGGATGATGATTGAATCCCATATAAAAGAAACACTAAATTTAAACCATTGGACCCAGGAATATTTTGCAACAGAGATAACTGAAAGACAAAATATCTATGAATGGGGAATTTTTAAGTTACCTGTGAATAATTTTCATCTCAAAACATCAATCAATCCCCCATGCAGCTTAGATTCATGGCATTATTTGATGGCTACATCTTTCAGAATAAATTTCGATGGCTCCACAAAAGGATATCCGTGCCCTACAGGAATTAGAGAAGCCATCAGGAAATATAAAGGCATAGGTTTAAGCATATTTTGGGGAAATATAGGAACCAACAGCAATCATTTGGCTGAGTTAGAGGGGCTAATAAATGGTTTAAAGTGGAATTTAGAGATGAAGCAGACCCCTTTAACAGTGGAGGGAGATTCCCTAGTAATAACTAATATAACCAGAAGACTACAACATGGTGCAGCCATTGTCTAGGTCTCCAAAAATTGGAGATGGGAAGCACAACTTAAAGAGCTTCAAAGGCTATTAATGGGAACCCCAACACTCGAATTCACTCATGTTAAAATAAATGGTAACAGGGTGGAGCACGCTCTTGCCAACAAAGGGTTTGGTAGAATAAATTATTTCCATGCAGAAACAATCAGTGACAAAAAGGAATTAATGATATGGAGGCGTTTTCAAGATTTGGGAGAGGAATATGTGGGCAAGATGGCAGGTGATCAACCATGATAGGTGCAAGATTTACCACACCCTCTATCGAATAAGAGTAATCAAACTTTTGCACTTACTCAACATGCCGACATGTCCCTTCACATGTACGATATCCACATCATAGCCTTGCTGACTCAAGCAAGGCACATGATCGGGATTGATGAGTATTCCCCTCTTATCCTCGTGGCTGGTGCAGAAGGAATCAAGGAATTGAATACACTAGTTGAAATCACCTCTAGGTACAATGATGAGTGGCAAGAGTATGACATAGGCCATGAAAGAAGGTGGCACGCAGGACCGATCCGGAAGGGACAATCCGGGGGTGGGTCATAATAAATAGTAATGGATTTTGTGTCGACAGTCAAGTACGGAGTTGGATGTGGGACTTGCCCCTTTGGGAAAACCTATGTGTTTATTTTGTAATTTTCTTACAAACTGTTAATTACAAAGAATATCATACGTAGAGGCCTTCAATGGGGGGAAGTTATGCTGATTTTTCACACAAGAAGGAAGGTTGGTTGGATCTAGAGGGGATTAATGGGATTAGGGAATGTAAGGCTGACAGCCTGATCTACATTAAATGGAAAAATCCGAAAGACTAGATGATGGCAGGATACATCACTCAGAGGAGTGAAAGGGTTATAAATACCCCCAAGCAGGAAGACTGGTTCATTCTATTCTATATTCACCCTGAGAGTAAAAGTTTGTAGGCTACCCAAATCTCCCTGCCCCATCAGAATATGGCCCCTCAATGGAGAGTAGGGTAGCGTTAGGGGGATGGTGTCAGAATTGAGGGGGGAAATATGGCCTTTTCTAGTTACTCTGCCAATTCCCTGAATGCTGATGAAAAATCGGTACCTCTAGTGTTTAATTGGGGGCGCAGTACATGACCGAGACCCTGATTGTGGTTGAGGCACAGATTGTAGCCAAATAAATTGAATTTCTCAGAGAGTATGAGAACCACCAAGGTTGGCCCCTAGAGGCTAACCCTTTTTGGGAGGGTTGTATTCTCCTCGCACGCAACATCTAGGAAAAGGAGCTAATGGTGCTTGGTATTAGGGAATCCATGACTCTTATCCGTCAAGGGAAGCAGGAAAGTGCTGCAAGATTTGACCTGCTTGACACGATTGTTGGAGATATTCTACACCACCATGGGGAGCAAGATAATAAATTCCAATCTCCCCCTTCACACATTCCTCCTCCTCAGTAATGAGTGTTGGGGGCTTGGGACATTTTTGGTCTAGCTGTTTTCTCTTCATCCCAAGTTAGTGCAACATTGACTTAGATGGCCAAGATTATACCAGTTTTCAATTGGATTATGAATATGTCAAAAATGTATCTTCTATTTATTTTTATTATCATATTTTGAGTTGGGAAAGGGTTAAGGAGGGATTTTTTGTCAATTATTTTTAGTCTCTTTGTAGACATGGGAAAGAGGGCTATCATGCCACTTGTCAGAGAAATGTTCATATTTTGAAAATTGAAAGTCTATGGGTGGGTTCTGTAGACCCATTAAATGGGAAATTCACTGGGTTGGGAAGTAGGGGAGATGCTCAATTGAATCCTTTCGAAAGTATCTCGGTTAAGCATGGATCATCTAGCTGGCCAAGTTTGAATGTAATATATTTTGTGTACTATAAGTAATATAATGTGTTCCTTCTTATTAACAACAAAAAAAGGAAGAGGAAGAGTTTGCAAAGAGACTAGAGCCTTTTGAAAATAAAATAAAAAGAATAAGGTCTCTAGACCATGTATTTTGATGGATCTGTAGCTAAAGTTGGTGCTAGTGTTGGTGTACATATCATTTCTCCTATCAAGGATTTTAAGGCTCTGTCATATAAGTTAAATTTTGAATGTACCAATAATGTGGCAGAGTACGAAGCTTTATTACTAGGATTGAATGCTTTGAAGGATATGGGAGAAAAGAGGGTACAAGTCATGGGATATTCAGTGCTTGTAATAAACCATGTGAATGACAATTATCAGACCAAACATCCCAAAATGAGGGCTTATAGGAATGAGGTGTGTGATATGTTTGGTAACTATTTTATAGAGCATAAAATCAGAGTGATTCCCAGATATGAAAACATAGTAGCTGACTCTTTGGATTTTGTTGTTGGTAAATTTAAAAATCCCATTGTTGGCCAAAGAAAGTATAAAGTTGATATTGTGAACAAACCCTCCATAGCATATAATTCCAAATACTGGCAAGTTCTTGAAGATGGTATGCAAATAAAAATATTTTTAGAGTTGTCTGTTGAATTTGTAAATACTCAGATAGATAGTGAAAATGATAATTTTTAAAACTTCCAAAATCATGAAGAGAGTGAAGAAGAAATTGTTGAAAATAGAAAGTTCAAAAACTCACTAGGGAGAAAGGATATAGTTTAGTTGTAGAGTAATAATATCCACAGAGGCCTAGTCCCTCTAGAGAATAGTTTTGATCAAATGATGTTGCTAGAGATACAAAAATGAAGCCTATCGATGATGTTGTTGAAGACAAAAATATAGGAACCGAAGAAAATCCACAGATCATAAAACTGTCAAAAAACTTACATGTCAAAGAAAAAGAAGACTATGTCAATTTGATGAAAATATACATTGATGTCTTTTCCTAAAGTTATGAGGACCTTAAAAAGTATGATATTTCTATCATACAACATACAATCCCAATATAACATGGTGAGAAACCTTCCAGACAAAAATTGAGAAGATTTAATCCAATGTTGTTGCCTATTATTGAGAAAGAAATCAAAAAATTATTCAATTCCAAGATTATCGTGACTGAGATTTTCCAAATGGGTTTCAAATTTGGTGCCCATTAGGAAAGAGAATGGTGAAATCAGGATTTTCATAGATTTCAGAAATCTTAACAAAGTCTCTATGAAGGATAATTACCCTTTGCCGAAAATGGAACATATTTTACAAAAAGTGGTGGGATCTGAAAGGATTTCAACTATGGATGGTTTCGCAGGATACAATCATATCAAATTGTTTCCTAAGGATCAATCAAATACTACCTTTACTATATCATGGCGTATTTTTATGTATGCCAAAATTCCTTTTGGTTTAATGAATGCAGGGGCCACTTTCCAATGCTCCATGGACATTGCTTTTTCAGAGGAAAAAAATAGATTTGTGGTTGTCTACATGGATGATATCATTGTGTACTCAAGATCTAATAGGGAGAATATTAAGAATTTGGAGAAATTTTTTCTTAAATGTAAAAATTATGGAATATCATTAAACCCCCAAAAATCAAATTTTGCATTGGAGGAAGGAAAATTGCTAGGGAAAATTATTTCAAATGATGGTATAAAGATTGATCTAGAGAGAATCAATGTAGTCCTAAAGGTTGAAGAGCCAAGAAGTAAAAAGGAAGTGCAAGAATTCATTTGACAGGTAAATTTTTTGAGAAGGTTTATTCCCATTGTTGCTATGATATTAATGAATATCACCAATATGCTGAAAAAGGGACCATGAGATAAAGTGGAAAATAGATGCAATGAGATCTTTTAGAGATATTAGACAGGCTATGATAGAAGCCTTGGTTCTGGTAATTCCATATTTTAGAAAGGATTTCCTAATATTTTCTTATGCTTCTGATCATACTATTGTTGGAGTATTGTTACAGAAAAGCAATCATAGTGTTGAACAACCTATAGCCTTCTTTAGTAAAGTGTTAAGAGATGGAGAGTTTGATGGAGACATTTACCCACCATGCACACTTAATTTGGTCATTTTGGCCTTGTTAAACAACTATCCTAAGTTTTATTGACTTAATTGGAATCAAAGGAGCACTGTATGACATCATCAAGAGCATACCCATGACTACCTTCAATCAAGGAGGCCAACTAAGCCTTCTCCTTCATTTGGGGAGGCTAACTGGAGCAATCTGGGGATGATCTGAGTGTCATAAATGCACCTAATTGCTAACTGATGGTTACAATCAGTTAAGCTGAGTGGTGAAGGTTCCTCCATTCATTATATTATTTTATTAATATTTAATGAACTGGATTCAACAGGGGCACCTCCAACCACCTCTGATGGCCAGTTTGACTTCAGTTAACTTCATCCGGGTTCATTGGTGTTAATGATGCGCTACCACTTGTTGGTTGGCATGTAGTGACATGTGTCTAAGCTACTTTTAGTTAGACTCAGTCACTCATTGCACTCCAACTTCAGTTAGGACTCAATTGAGTCAACAGGAATTTATCAGCTGGTTAACTAGTGTGTTTACTGTGGCTTACAATCAGTTAAGCTACACCCATTCATTCAATTTGAATGAAATCCTTGGGAATTTGAATTGTCTTGGAATTCATTCATTTTGCATGATCATTGTATTGTATTATTCATTATTCATTGATTATACAGAGCTGCAACATTCTATTGCAGCACCATTTTGTCAATTTTATGCATATTTGTCTGCATTCTTTGTGATACTGTGTTTTTAGTTCCTAGACCACTGTGACAAATTAATATGGTCTCAGAGCTCATGGAAAGACAAATCTCAGATCTCTCAAAAAAAAAAAATTGACAAATCTTGCATGAAAAATTGAGCAAAGCTCAAAAATTCCAGCATTGCACTAAAATCCAAGGCTTACCACTTAATACCCCAAGTTAAGGAATTGTTGGTCAAGCTTGCCTAATCAACTATGTTGGATGTGATGAAAGCCTAAAATGTACAGGTTGTTTGACCTTACGGTGTCCCTTTTTTTGTGATTTGCAGGTTTTAACAGGTGAAAGCATTCACTCCAGCAGTTTGAAATGGATTCTTCCATAGAACTCTTGACTCTGTTCAATTTCCATTCATGGAAAGGAGATATGGAGATCCAACTATGTTCCAAAGGACTCTATAGGGTCACTATGGACATTGAAGAAGATCCTACTCATGTGATAGACAAAGCTATATTCTTGAACAAGAAATATGAAGCATTCAAATTCTTGTGCCTCTCTATTTCCTGAGATCTTCTTTTCCATCTCTTTGGATTGAAGAATCCAAAGGAAATTTGGGACAAATTGGAAACCCTGTATGGAAAGCAGGATTATTTGAGAGTATACCAGCTTGAAAACGAGTTGATGTCTCTCCAATCTTCTAATTTTGAAACCTTGAATGATTTTTTCACAAAGTTCAAGCACATTGTATTACTATTAAAGCAGTGTAAGGTGGAGAAAGAGGATGATCAGCTCATCCTTGCCATTCTCTCCAAACTTGGAGATAATTATTTGGTTTTTGTCTCTACATTCCATGTGGGGAAGCTCACAACCCTTGGATGGGAGATGCATTCTATCAATTCCTTCATTGAGTCCCTAACAAGTGAACATGATAAGCTTGTCCAGATGGGGATCATCAAATCCTCCTGTGATCAAGCCCTCTATGTCTCGGGGCCCAAAGATATGAAGAGTAAAGGAAAGAAGCAAAAGAACCCAAAAACCAAATTCAAAGATCCTAATCCTAAAGTTGAAAACCAGTAACATGAAGAGCTTTCAGCTCGAAGAAGAACAATGGAAAAGGGCATCATGGGAAGGAAAAACTCAAGTGTTCATACTACAGGAAGTGATTCCACCCTAAACATGCCTAAATGAAAAAGAAACTTGATGAAGCTACTTTTATTCTTGAGAAAAATGACATCAATCTTCTAGAAATCTTTCGTAGGAGAGATCAGCAATATCGGGAACCACAACATGAAAGAGGTCATGCCATCATGGAAAGCACTTCAAAGTCCAAAGCTCTCTTGATAGATTCTAGAGCTTCGAACCACATGATGGATGGAAGAGAATCCTTCTCATATTTGGAGACTGAAAAATACATTCCCATCCACATGGGATATGACTCCACAATCATATCTGAAGGACAAGGTACTACAGATCTTGAGCATGGTTATTTTTCCAATGTTCTGTATGTACCATCTCTTCCATCAAACATCCTAAGTGTTTATCAAATGACACATATAGGAGAGGCCAATATATTATCCTTTATCCTGGATGATGTAGAGATGACAAAAATTGCATCCAAAAAACTTGTAGCAAAAGTCCTTGCAAACCATCATGCAAAAGATTACGATTTCTCCCATTTTGTGGTGGATGCAAAGCCCAACGCATTGCTAACTCATGGAAATGAAGTTAGTATACTATGGCATGAGAGGTTCGGCCACCTGAAATTTAAATGCTTGCAGCAATTACAGAATAATTATATGGTTGAAGGCCTCCCAGTCATCAAAGCTACCACTGGAATTTGCAAAGGTTGTGTTGTTGGAAAGCACCCTGAGTATAAGTTCGATCGAGGGAAGGTAAGCCAAGCATCATGCATCTTGGGACTGATACATTTTGATATCAGTGGTCGCATCCCTATCACATCCATGAATGGATCAAGGTATGTTTTTAATTTCATTGATTACTTTTTGAGATACACATGGGTCTTTTTTTATCAAAAAGAAGTCGAAAGTCTTGGA
>LPNX010643251.1:87080-134161 GCA_001517045.1 Pseudotsuga menziesii
GATAGGGATGTGACCACTGATATCAAAATGTATCAGTCCCAAGATGCATGATGCTTGGCTTACCTTCCCTCGATCGAACTTATACTCAGGGTGCTTTCCAACAACACAACCTTTGCAAATTCCAGTGGTAGCTTTGATGACTGGGAGGCCTTCAACCATATAATTATTCTGTAATTGCTGCAAGCATTTAAATTTCAGGTGGCCGAACCTCTCATGCCATAGTATACTAACTTCATTTCCATGAGTTAGCAATGCGTTGGGCTTTGCATCCACCACAAAATGGGAGAAATCGTAATCTTTTGCATGATGGTTTGCAAGGCCTTTTGCTACAAGTTTTTTGGATGCAATTTTTGTCATCTCTACATCATCCAGGATAAAGGATAATATATTGGCCTCTCCTATATGTGTCATTTGATATAGTTCCAAAAGATGATTTTGCAACTACTTTTAAATATAAAAAGATGATAATTTTTTTCCACAAGTATCATATACGTCTCAATCATTCCACTGCTTACTAATCCACATGGTAATAGGCTGGAAGAATCCTCTAACAAAATTTTGGTGAGGATAATCAAAAAATTGTTGGGAGATAACAAAAGAGAGTGGCATACAAAGCTGAAATATGATTTGTGGGCTGACAGAATCAGCACAAAAAGGGAAATTAGAATGTCACCATTCCAATTAGTATATGGAGCTGAGATTTATTTTCTAGCATCTTTGGGAGTTCCAGTCATGAAGATATTGCAGGAACAACAGGTTGAACCAAATCATATGAAAAGAAGAATAAATCAGATCATAGAATTGAATGAGTTGAGGGACAAATCCTATGGTAAAGTGAAAATACATCAAGAAAAGATGAAGAACACTTTTGATAGGAAGGTAAAGGAAGACCAATTCCAGATTGATGACTTGGTTTTGAATTGGGATGTTCCTAGGGAAGATAAACATGGGAAGTTTGATCACATGTGTGTGGGTCATCACATCATTGAAGCATACAAAAGTGAGAATGCATTCATTCTACCACATCAAGATGGGTCTCAACTGGAAAAATGTCAAGTAAATGGAAGGTTTCTCAAACATTACTTGTCCTTAGGGAGGAGGTAATTTTTGTATCATAGTTGTATATATTTATTTACTTTTCAAATAGTATGAATGGCAAGCCAAAGGATTTGAATCCTGAAGAGAAGTCCCTAATATCTAGAGGGGTAGTCATGTTTCTATTTTTCCTTATATTTACTTACGGAAAAAAACAAAAATAAGAAGTTTGAGGTATGAAATTTTGGGAACAACCCAATTGATTTGGAAGCTAGTCTACGGGGTTCTTTGCTACCTCGCAGGGAGGATAGCATCCCTAGTTGGAGCTAGTTGTTAGCACTATTTTTGGGCTATGTGTTTGGAGAGGAATCAGATCAATGAAAGAAAGAATAAGGCCTAAAAATTTTCATATCATAAGACTTTAAAGGATTTTAATAAGGATCTACTGGGAATGGATGGCTTGGATGTGTAGCGGAGAATATCAAAGGTTGTAAATCATTTGCGCCAAGGAAAAATTGGGATCAAAAAGGAGGAAAAAGTGATTTTCGGTTGTGGAAAGTGATAAAACCCGACTTCCTCTTTCCACAGTCTAAGATCTACAGTTGAGCGAGTTTATTCCATAGATCAATGGTTCAACAAAAGGGTAGAAGATGAAAAGAAAAAACATTTGGTTATGAAATTTGGAATCCCAACTTCTTCTTTTCACATTCCGAGATTCGACGGCTTAGAGCACCTCTACCAAAGATCAATGACCCAGAAAAAGAGGGAACTTAAAAGGCAGAAACAAAAGGGCAGAAGAAAAAAGGGACAAAATTTGGTATTAAAACTTGGTATTTTTGCTTTTTGTTTTCCGCTAAATAGTGGAAAGGAAAAAAGTGGAAAACATAAGAGCTTGGTCGTAAAGGTTAAAACTTCTTCCTTCTGCAATCCGCAGGATCGACGATCCAGAAATCTCATGCACAGATCAACGGTGTGAAAAGAAAAAGGTGGAAAAGAAAACATTGGAAATAAAAATACAACAGTTTGGCTAGAAAAGGAGTGGAATCGCTATTTCCTCTTTCCACCAAATCGACGATCCAGAGAGTTTCTATGAAGATCAATGGTCTGGAAGGGAGCAGAAAGAAGAAAAGAGGAAATATGAATTTTTTATTATGAAAAGTTGCAATCCTACCTTCTGCTTTCTACAGCCTGCATATTTACCTCAGATCAACAATTGGGAAATTATTCGTCTCAGATCGACGGTGTAAAAAAGGGGAGCAGTTGCACGAGGTAAGAATGCTTCTTGGTATGCAGAACTTGGTAGGCCCCATAGCTTTCAATGGCCCAGATCACCCTTGATCTTAGATCTATGGTGGAGGTTTATTTCACTGATACAACATGCATGTTGAAAGTTGGAAGAGCGCATGCACGATGATAAAGGTGTGTAAGTGACGTGTCCCCTCCCCATTGGATATCACGTTCAAAAATTGGAGATGAAAAGGTCACTTTATGAAGCGTGATGGTGCATATTTCAATGGTGGTGATCAAACATTGAATCAGATCAACAATGAAAATTCATTCCGTTGATCTAACTGGCACTTAGAAAATAACTTTTCATATCTGTGGAATTGCTTAAAGGTCAGCAAGTTTTGATGGAGGAGATATAGTCAGGGATGGATCTATGGTGGAGAGCGATTCCATTGTTTCAACATAGATCCTTAAAATCTAAACAATGAATATTTAAAGGGGTTTTTTTATAAAGGGTTGTAAATAATTCCATGAGATGAACTAGTACGGAGAAATTCATGAGCAGGATTTGCGTAATTTTACAAAGCACACAAGTTCAGACACATGTTTCCATATCCTTGTTTTGGCTAAACTATCAACGGTCCAGAATAAATTTCACAGGTGAAGATACAAGCATAAATGAAACTATTGCAGGATGCTCAGAGGTGTTCTGAAATGTCATTATCATCAGGTGAGCCTAAGTTCCAGTTGTCAAAATTTCCAAACTGATCTACCACGTGCATCCTAGCATGTTTTCATGATTTTTTTTTATCATGGTGAATCAGATAGATCAACAGTTGTTAGGATTTTGATTCCCACGATGTAACTGTATTTGGATTTGTTTCGAGGTTGGTCTTGGGAGCCTATGATACTATAAATATATCCTCAATAGATGAAGACAGGGTTGGAACCTATGATATATTATGTTATGCATTTTGAGATCTATCATTAATAAAATTTCTGATACAAATGCTGGCCTGTTGCCGCAAAGATTCATGTGTATTTCGTAGTTACAGTTTGTTATTTCCTTTCCCATGTGCATGTATTTCTTTTTAAACTTTCCATTATGTGTTCTTCATATCTAGAATGAGTGTGTAATAGATTAGAATTCATATTGTTATGCTCTGGCTATTGTTTCAAGTATTCACCAATATTTCTTACCAAATTCGATTCAAAATAAATATCTTGATGCTTGGTATTGATGGACTATTCTTGATTCTTCTTTATCACCAAACAAAGTGCTTTTTTACTGAAACCGAGTGCTACCTTTCCTTTGTATAATTTCACATGCAAATTGTTTTGTGATTCATGAATATTTGTGACTCCATACCCCATTGTATGCTTTCCTTGTTTCAACCACAAACATAATCTAAATTTTATCTTAGTTTTATATCTGGCCCTATTAAAAATCAGTGAGAAATCCCTCTCTAGGAAGGAGAAAGTCGACTTCCTTTCTTAAAGTGGTTCTTTTGTTACATTGGGGTTTACCTTCTACAACCTTGGGTACATTTTCAGTGCTAACACAAGGGATAGGCATCTATTATAGACCCATGAAATGGTAAATATCCTCAATATGAATATTCTTGAAAAACATGAGCATATGAGGGATGACCTTATAATTTTGAATAATTTTAATAAAGATAATTATGAATAGTCAATATAATCCAAAACACATGCACTCTTCACAACTCAATATTTCCACAACGACGCCAAATATTAAATGGGAATTCATGATTTATAATTCCCATACCATGAAGCTCAAACCTTAAATGGGAATTCATGGAATGGAATGTGCAGATTGTGGAGACCGAACCAAAATGTACAAGATTGTATCATCCATTTTTCATCTTTTTTCTCATCCCTAGAAAGTTGGCAGGGATGTCTTTTCCATTATCTCTATGTTTTTATTTTATAGCAATGATATTTGTACTCTTGATATGCATATGTATTGATTTGCCCTACTCCTATTAATCTAATTTTGGTTATTTGATGGACATTACTGAACCTATATTATCTTATCTACATTACCCATTTATTTAAGCTTTTCTCTCAACTATAGATAGTTTTCCTTCAATCCATTGTTAAATAGTTTCATAGTGGAGGTCTTGTAATAATCATAGTAGAACTCCTTGAGGAACCTATAAATATTACTAAACTGGTCACATGGAGTGCTCAATCCATAATATTGAAAATAACTTGATGGAACTCGCACAAATTTATAGAAGAAAATGTTAAATATCTTTATAGTGGAGGTATTTCAATAAGCATAATGAACCTCAATGAGGAACCTATAGCTATGGACTACACTTGGTCACATGGAGTCACTAACTCCATTAGTGTGAATGGAAATTGAGGGAATGAGATCATACATTTAGACAAGATAGCCTAACAAGTAGATCACATCTTACAATTGGAATTGGCACTTGCAAAACTCAAGTTAAAGGTCACTACATATTCGACTGAGTTAATTGTTGAAGACAAGGAAAATTCCCACACCATTGACATAGATTGTTAATTAATCCATCTATAGCCTAAGGAAATGTGGTATGGTGCCAAGTAGCAAGATGAATAGGGTTAAACACAAGTCTCAACATTAATACAATCATGATCACCTCATGGCTTACCACTAGACCACACTCCCATGAGCTATGGATGGCTTAATTAGTAATTTGTTAATGGTGTTGACATTTTATGTCATTTTTTGTAAAGTTTAGTCTCCAAGGCTCGAAAAAGTATAAAATAATACCCTAGAGAACTATTCTAGTCAACGACTAGAGTAAACCTTTTTCATAAATAGTAAATCAGAATCAAAAAAGGGTAAACTACCATGGGAAAGATGACTCTTTGGGTTATTTTACAAGCATGAAGATGACAAGTTCACTTGGCAATATTTTCACATTTTAAGGGTCAGAAAAGAGCTTAAAGAGGAGTCTACTAGGATTTTTTTTTTGTAAAAAGGTCTAACGAGTCTGAAAAAGTAGTAAATTTTGACTCGAAAACTTAGTCATATGGTTTAACGAGAAAGACTAAAGTTTTAAAATTGTGCTTGAAACCTTTTTCATGTTTGAAATCCAAAGCACAAAAAAGCGATAAAGTAAGCTCAAACCATTTTTCATGTTTTAACCAAAGCAAGAAAAATGTAAAAAGTAAGCTCAACACCATCTTACTATTTTTAACAAGCTCGAAGATGATTTGAAAGAATGCTTAGGATATATGCTTCATTTTTTAACGAGCTTGCAGCAGAGAATGAATTATGCTCAAGATTTTGTTTCATCGTTTAGCGAGCTCGAAACCAAGAAGAAAATATGCTCATCATGAGTCTTTTCCGATAATATTTTCTCAACGTGATATCCATAGGTTGGTACTTTCCCCAGTAAAACTATCCAGTGGCTCAACTTCAACATAAAGAGGTTGAATACATGCCCCTAAATCTTCATAGGTCTTCCTACTCTTTTTTCTTCAACAAACTCAAAACTTTGGGATACTACAAAGAAAAGGTTCACCAGAGATGAAGGAAGAAAGAGGATCTAAAGGTAGATGAAATGAAAGTTCTAGTGCTAAAATTGATGGAAGGCTCATTTCAAAGGGATGACCTGTTTCATTTTTACACAATCTTGAAACCAAAGGTAAAATTTGCTTGAGAAAACCTATTTCATTTCTTAATGAGATTGACATAGAAATGGAACTATGCTTGGGAATGGTATCATTTTTACAGAAGCTTGAACCAAAAGGTAAACTATGCTTGAGATTGGTTTCATTTTTACACAAGCTTGAAACCAAAAGCTAAACTATGCTTGAGGCTGGTTTGATTTTTACACAATCCTGAAACCAAAAGGTAAACCATGCTTGAGGTTGGTTTTATTTTTTAACTATATTGAAACCAAAAGTAAACTATGATTAAATCCACATGTTTCATTTTTTAACGAGCTAGACACAGAAAAGAACTATGCTCCCCGACCTGTTTCAGTTTTTAACAATATTGACATAGAACAGGAACTATGATCTCAAAAGTGTTTCTTTTTTTAATGAGCTTGCCACATAATCCAAACTATGCTATTATCAGTTCTTAGCAAAAATGATGTCCATAGGTTGGTAGGTTTACCCCATACATAAAGATATAGTAGATTAACTCTAGTATGATGTCCAGAGACTAGAGATATGCCCCCAAATATTGTTAGATTTTTATCATTCAAGCTAGCATTATGATCTTAGGATCTTTAACTGAGAGAATAACATGCACAGCTGTTACATTTGATTTTACCACACATGGTGGATCACATCTTTATGGACTTCCCTATCCCTTTGCAGACTCTTTCGACCCCATGGACCATTTTTGTACCTTTTATGTTTCCAAGATCATCCCTAAAAACATGCAATAAATTCCATACACAACTTTTAATCCCTTTCTCTTGTATATACATGGATTTGACCCTTAAACCCGCATACATAAGGATGTGTGCAAAAGGCCAAATGATTTTGGAGTTTTCCATGATGTGGATCTGAGTCACTTGTCTCTTGGCCTTCCATATGCCTTGATATTGCTCAGATTCGACCTTCCATTACCCCATTGAATAGCTATATAAGGAACCCTTTGGATACATTGAAGGGAGAGGAATTGAAGAGGAAGAAAACTATAGTCCATTGTTGTCGGAGCTTATACTTGAGCCTGCATCCCTTTGTCCCTTGGAACACTTTGTGTTCTTCCCAATCTTGAATTTTTCTTGTGAGCTTGCTATCGAGAGATGGAGGATTGAAGTGGTGGAGGCCCAAGTGGGGGACTTTGTTTCTCTGATTCGTAGACGTGACGACAGAGGTTGTCACTATTGTAATCTCTATTTTATATCAATAGAAATATCCTTTCCTGTCCAATAATGTGTATTTAAATGAGTATTTGATCCATGGATGCTTTTAAAGGCTTATATGTTATTGAGTATATATGAGAGAGTAGGTCTAGCACAATTATATATAGCATGCTTGTCTTGTTTGTTGAATGTTGAGGAATCAAATTGCTAATACAAGCGAGAGTGGAAAAGCTCAATGGGGATCTACATCAACCGTCTGGAATAAGGTATGAATCGAGATCCTTTAGTGTTAGATGTTTGGTTTCTCTTGCATATAAGGAAGGATTGATTTCTGGAGTTAATCTGTCTGTTGTGCTACCCCAAGCCATAGGAATTTCTCTGCATAACAGAATTGGTGACTCCACTGGTGATGTTCCTTGTTTTTTGTTTGGGGTTTGGGGGCACAATGTGCTTGTTATTCTTGACTTGCTCTTTGTTTCTCCTTGTTTATCTGTTGAATTTTATAATATGTTCATCCATTGACACTCCCCTTTATTGGTTTGACCCTTGGCCTGTGTTTTACCACTGTCTTCTCTGTATACGCAACTTTTTGGCCAAAAGTCATGTATATATGCATTTGTTCTTTAAACAGTCGCTTACATCCTCCCTTTTGGTGAGCTTTATGTTGTGGGAAGTTGTTGGGTGGGTTATGAGTGTGGTTGGGTCTCCCTTGGTTCTGATGTTGTCTGTTGGATGCTTCTTTTGTGACTAGAGACCACTTTTTCATTGATTTTTCTTTGAAATTAGTTTTAGTCATTTATCCTTTTTGTTTTGCCATTAGTGCATTACTCTTTTTTGTCTCGATGTCTTGCTGGGCTTGTGTTTTATACTTACTGAAGAGACTGAGAGTTTTAGATGACTTTTATTGCATTTTTCATTCTTTTATATTGAAAAATACAATGTAGTTGCATTTTTTGCATATGGATTTGAGGAGGTACTTACATTGGATTGCTTGGATGAGAGTTTTATTTAGGCTTTCATATAAGAAGGATTGCATTGGAATTTGGAAAAAAATATATATTTATTCATCTCATGTAGTGGCATACCCTATTTTTCATTTAATAAAGATTGCACTTAGCATTGTTTGTTATGGTGTGCACTTTTATTTCACTGCAGAGTCTTCATATCACTAGTTGCACAGCCATTTACCTTTGAGTAATCACAGCCAATAAAAATCAACGCATAATAAAATGAACTACACATTTTTCTTTTATAGGGTTCACAAACAAGATTAGGTTTTAGGCCCCTTGGAATAGTTCATTGTGAGTAAATTCTCCAAGACCAATAAACAACAACATGTATGTGTCTTTCTAGGTGAGAGTGTGAAATTCGTTGGTATAATTAGTGTTTCTCAGGATACTCCTCTTACAATGGATTTAAGCACGAGGCAGTGCACACGCTTGTGATTGGGATGAACCCTGGTCACTTTCTATGAGCACCGTAGATATTTCAAGGATTGTATTCATATCTAGAGGCTCTTTCAAGAGTTTTGGGCTTTGCTACCCTGCCCATATGGTCAATCCCACCTGCGACTATTCACCTGAGCATTGGTTATATTGGGGTGGCCTTAGTTTCCTTACCTAGGTTATCAAGGGGGTACTTGCAGAGGTTATTTTGTTGGTGTCCTGACCATGTAGAGGTCGGAAAACATAGTCACTTTATACGTTGAAGTTGAGGGCCACTATAATTGGTTACATACCTCCGCTTGTAGTGTATGGGAGTTTCAAACCTCTCCTAAGCGATACATACCTACTGCATTTGGGAGCTCACATATCCTCCCCTTGGTTTGCTTGTATTTTGGCTGTATATTTTCTTAGGTGTGTGCTCTTTGTGTGCTAGTTGGCCTTTGGGATCATAGTTACTTGAGTATATTTATGCCCTCTTGAGTTAGGGGACTTTTATTTTCGGCATGCCTGGTATCCTATCACCCGTCCTTGGTCCTAGTACGGATCTTGGTGTAAGACTTGGGGGCATCATAACCTCTTGATCTTTTTGCTGGACTATTTCCTTAGGACTCCCTTATTTCAAGTTGTAATTGCATTATCATGATCTTTTCCTACCTCATTTGAGCCTTATTCCAGCTTCCCTGACTTTGAGTATCAGCCATATAGCTCGAGCTTGTCTCATGTCTAGCCACACAGAGCCATTTTGTATATCCTTTGCAACTTGATTCCCTATTTTTACTGGGAGGGGACTTTCCCCCGAGTGTAGCTATCCTAGACATGTGTCCTTGCATTGAGCATAGGTATGTTCCACTGTTTGGAACTAGTTTATTTTCCCCTTGACACTCATCTCCTCCTAGTCTGTAACTATAAAGCATGTTTATTCTTTTTCAAGATTTTCAAAATATTTTAAAAAGTTTAAAAAAATCAAAAAACCAAAAAGTCGGACAAGAAAAGATGTTATCTCTGGCAGCAGTTGAGTTGTGTCGCCTTTGAACAAAGCACTATATATCACATCCATTGGTTGGGTTAATAGTTTGACTTTAGGATATGTACTTGTTTCTATGAGTTTATCTCCACCGATTGGTTAAGCTTCCAGTCCCTATGGAGCCTCTGTCAATGTTTCCTATGTCCCAGAGATGTCCCAGTTTTGTATATCGATTTTATGCTACCTACATTTAGTCACCATTCACCTTTATGCTCTTGTTCGAAGGAATTTGAAACCTAAGTCAGCCATTCCTCAGTTATCTTGACTTTGCATGTCGGCCATTCTCAGTACTGATACTGGTTCATGCACTTGATGATCGAGCCCTTCCACATTGTACAGCTTTGCTGAGTACCTCGTGTTGGATGATGAAGGATTCCTTAATTCCCTCCTTCCAGCAGATTTCATCCCATTGACTTTAGATCATTTATTCTGGAATAGGAATCTAGAGTCATTTTGAGTTCCTTGAGACTTGCAGTCATCAATGGCAGGTTCTCTCGCCATCAACAGTTTTTGGGAATACATCAATGTCCCCTGATCGATGGATCCTTTCAAGTGTTCGACCTCAACACCTTTATTCACACTTGTTGGTTTGCACTCTAGTAACTTGATTCCCATTTTCATTATCAGTGGGTGATCTCGCATCTGTTAACAATATACATCAATGATCGGTAATCAGATGATGGACTACTATGTTCGACCTTGACATCTCTATTCACATAGTAGGACATGTACTCATAGAGGATTGTGTAGAAGACCTTCCAGATTGGCAGCATTTCATATATGTTACCTCCTTGATCATTCCAGTGTTCATGATATTTCAGCTCTTGTGACTTGATTCCAGTATATGTCAAATATTTCCAGCCCTACATGGAGATCATGATCCTATGTATATCTTCATCATGGAGATTCTGATCTATCTATATTGTACATGGCGATGACCACACATGTCATATTTTGTATCATGCCTATTCATGGCCATTGTACTATTATGTATCTAGGACTGCTACATCTACTTGCAGTTATGTGCAGAGTTTTGATCATTATATTGTATTGATTGGATGACTGGTTCTTCCACTGGGTTCTTCATCACTCCACCTCTAGGATGGAATTATAATGTATTTCGACCATTGTATGACCCCTATAACCTCACACATTAGGGGGCATCTGTTACAACTTATTTTACCACACATGGTGGATCACACCTTTATGGCCTTCCCTGTCCCTCTATAGACTCTTTAGACCCCATGGACCATTTTTGTACCTTTTATTTTTCCAAGACCATCCCTAAAAACATGCAATAATTACCATATACGACTTTTAATTCCTTTCTCACGTAGATACATGGATTTGACCCTTAAACCCGCATACATCGGGATGTGTGCAAAAGGCCAAATGATTATGGAGTTTTCCTTGATGTTGATCTGAGTCACTTATCTCTTGGCCTTCCATATCCCTTGAGATTACTCGGATTCGACCTTCCATTACCCCATTGAAGAGCTATATAAGGAACCCTTTTGATACATTGAAGGGAGAGGAATTGAAGAGCAAGAAAACTATAGTCCATTGTTGCCAGAGCTTATACTTGAGTCTGCATCTCTTTGTCCCTTGGAGCACTTTATGTTCTTCCCAAGCTTTCCTTTTGCTTGTGAGCTTTCTATCGAGAGATGGAGGATTGAAGTCATGAAGGCCCAAGTGGGGGACTCAGTTTCTCCGATTCACAAACGTGCTGACAGAGGTTGTCACTATTGTAAGCTCTATTTTATATCAATAGAAATATCCTTTCTTGTCCAATAATGTGTATTTAAATGAGTATTTGATCGATGGATGCTTTTAAATTTTTATATGTTATTGAGTATATATGCAAGAGTGGTCTAACACAATTATATATAGCACACTTGTCTTGTTTTCTGAATGTTGAGGAATCAAATTGCTAATATAAGCGAGAGTGGAAAAGCTCAACGGGGATTTACATCAACCATCCGGAATAAGGTACGAATCGAGATCCTTTAGTGTTAGATGTTTGGTTTCTCTTGCATATAGGGAAGGATTTATTTCTGGATTTAATATGTCTGTTGTGGTACCCCAATCCATATGAATTTCTCTCTATAACAACAAAAATAAAACACAAGAGACAAGAGACAAAAATAATTTTCCTTGGGGAAACCATAAAGGAGAAAACCTCGCAACTTCCTCAGAGATAGAATCAACACCAAAAAGAAAACTGGATCACAAAATGGAGCTTCACTGCTCCTCTCTACATCATACCAAAATGCAAGTCAAATCAATCAAATCAAATAGTAGTTTTCAAAATAAACATACTACCTCTTAAATCGCAAGTGGAAACATCTTTTTCCTTGGTTATACTCAGCGCCATGCAGGACTCCATCCTATCAAACCAAGAGATCACACTTGATCTCATGCTAAAGTAGCACCTCAAAGTGCTCTTCCTATCAATGGCACTTCTTGCCCAATACGAATCCACATAACCCTCCAGGTTAATCTTCTAATTCGCCTCATACTTTATCCCATAATCAACTATACCTTTTAGGTACTTTACTGCATGCTTCGCAACCATTAGGTGAACATGTCTTAATGTGTTCATAGAAAAGCAAATATCCAATCTCATATTCATTAGGTACATCAAGGAACAAGTCATCTGATGATACATCATGGAATCAACCGACTCTGATGAAGCAACACTCAATAGCTTTAGGTTCGATGTCATAGGTGTGGTCATGGTCTTGCAGTCCATCATCCTGAACCTATTCAAGATCTCTACTGCATACTTCCCTTGTCCACACCTCCATTCCTAGAAAGTAGTGCATCATCCCCAAGTCCTTCATCTCAAACTTGGAAGCAAGTATCCTTCTTGCATATTTAATGAGTTCCTCTTTTCTGTTAGGAACAAGTCATCGACATATAACAGGAGCATCACTGATCTTCCACCTTCAACCTTGAAGAAAAGGTTGGAATCCTCTTTACTCTCAATAAATCCTAGATTCATCAGTAATCTGTCCATCCTGTCATACCATGTCGAACCTCAGGATATTTTGTAGTCACTCCCTCTGAAGTGGAGAATCATACTCCCTCTGTCTTCTGTACTCTATGCACTGAAACATTCTGTACCGGAGTGACAAGTAGATTCCTATGCTACTAATATTCTATGTATCCATCTAGGGTCACTAGATACCAAGATTCTTTATAGGCTTTCATCTTCAACCTTGTAGCAAAGGTTCATATCTTCATCAAGATTCTCATGTATGTGTTATCTCATGGGTGTCTTCTGAGCTCGTATAAGGCCTTCTTTTCGTGATAATCCTTGTGCTATGAATATTTCCTTGTATCCCACAATGTTTTCATGTACTTCATGATGGAACTATGAACTTCCCTTCACATATCGATACTGCATCCTAGACATCATTCTTCTTGAACTGGTCTTCCCTTTCTTCTTGGTTACTTCTTCATAGCTAGAAGGTTCTGCATAAATGATGTCGCTGCATTCTTCAGATTATTGTTTATCTTGAAATGTCATCACTTGTTCTTTGAAACAAGTCTCATCCTTCTTTGCTTGTAGGCGATTTTACGCAATCTTTCCTACAATTCAAATGCATTATTTGTATGGTTAGAAACATTTTATAATATATTTTCATAATGACAAATTCTTATGCATAAATATATAATCATGCAACTACTTTAGCCAATACAACATTCATCCATATCTCACGAAAACTTTCTAGATGCCTTCCATCTCTACCAGGACAACATTGAGATTGTGCACTAACCCAATATGTCAGCAAAGAGGTTTCATTCTAGATAAGCAACAATGGAGAGTTGTATAGCACCATGAGCTACATACCCATCACATGCATATTAGTAGTATACTGTCATTAATGCAAACATTCTATCATGCATAATACATTAACTGAATATAAACAAATGTATAACAAAACAATATCATGAAATGACAATTAAATACTTATATTTATTTGTTTCGTGGGTAGACTCCTTCTTGAGCTTTCAGCTTTATCATCCTCCTCGTTCATAATAGCATTGTTTCTTATCCAAATGATAAGATGGATAAGAGGTTCTTCAAGAGTTGAGTTCTTCATATTCCTCATTACTTGAGGTATCTTCTTTGGATGGTGAGAGCTTGATCTTCAGTTTCTCCCATCTTCTCTTCTCTTATTATGATTCGAGCTTCTTCTTCTTGTGTGTGCTCTTCCCAGAGTCTGCTAAAAGTAGTCACTTTCTTCTAGCACACATTCCTCGCATGAATGAATCCCATGATCCTGGGAGGCCATTCAAGGTGGATATCACCACTTCTACATTCTCCACTTCTTCTTCTACTGCTACAAGTTGTTCTTTGATTTGAGAGACCCTTGTAAAGTATGACTGTATGGTCTCTACATTATGGATCTTCACATTCTTCAACTGTTTTCTCAAAGTCATATTCTGATTTATGTTCTTCCCTCTAAATATCTTGGTCAATGAATCAAACATCTTCGATGTCTTTAGGGAAGAAACTTGTGGCACAAGGTGATCCATGATTGAATTAGCAATGATCTTCTTGGCCTTGACCAAGTTCTTCTTGTGTAAGGCTTTGAGCCTTATCTCCCTCTGTAACTGGAACCTCTCTTCTTATGTAGGTGTCCAATTCATTTTCTTCAGAGAGATCATATACTTCCATGGTTGGAATTTTTCAACTTCAACAATCTTATCATCAAGCTGATGTGATAGATCACTTTGAAATGAGAACCTCAAATGAAAATAGCAAAAGATTAGATCTTATCGATTTGAGGTGTCCGTTCTGGTTCCGGAGCTAGCTGATCTAGGGTTTGTCAGAGAAAACATAATTTTAAAATTTGGAATATTTCAGATATGATTGGATAGAAACATATATCTCTTCAAGGCAATCTATCCAATGTACTCCTTTTCTAAAAACAGTGGAGGGAAGCTCCCGGAATAGGAATCCCTAGTTTTCCAATTACTTCTACATAAATTCCTGATATTGTTTCTACAGTATCTCTGAAATTAATGCTCCTCTATGTTTGAAACATCGCATTGAGGTAGCCTCTCCTATCCCTATTTCAACACCATAGGTTTCATTAGAATTGGTTTCACCAATTGGTACTTATGATCATTTTCCCAAGGTGACCTATTATAGGATTATTCAGAACAGAGAAGTTGTACGGGCTGCCACGTGGCACTGTTTTATCTTCTAGATCTGAAATTTGAACCATAGAAATTAAAGTTTGTTCCCTTTCTATAAAATATTCATGAATTTCATTTGGACCTTTGTATCCTAGCATGTTGCAATTCTCCCCAGGTGTCCTGTTTAGGGATGAATCCTAGAAGAGGCTGAAACCCTAACTTGGATGGATCATATCTCCCATGATATAGAGAATAGAAGGATGAATTTTGGAAACAATGTAAATAAGTATTTTTTGTTAGTCATGTGAAATTTTCATCTCTTGAGCTTTCTCCAATCCCGAGATATAGTGAATGTACCAAACTTTATCAGTTTTAGTATTTAGGGTTTTTCCAGCTCGGGGTCAAACTAATGTTAGACTTTCCCGGAGTTTCACCCAACCAAAAATATTGACCCAGGTCTCTAAACTTATATTTTTATGAGGAGAGAAATCCTATGCTAAGCTCACTCAAAAATTCCTCTTCTGTAATAAGCCCTAATTTCCCGCACCAAAAATTGAAAATGCTCAAAATTGAATTCCGCTTTGACAGAAAGATGCGCCCTTCAATGGAGAGTTAGCATAGCATAATTTTGCTGATGGATTGTGGAGAGAGACCCAAAAAGTAAGAATCCCTAGCTTCTACATCTGCATAATGTCTTCTTATCAAGTTAGCTCTAATACCATGTTATATTTTTATCATTCAAGCTAGCATTATGATCTTAGGATCTTTAACTGAGAGAATAACATGCATAGCAATAAAACACAAGAGACAATAGACACAAAGAATTTTAATTGGGGAAACCATAAAGGAGAAAACCCTGAAACTTCCTCAAAGATAGAATCAGCACCAAAAAGAAAAACCCAAAAACATAAAGATGATCTCCCAACAGTAGTAGTCTCTCTCTTGTCCTAGTAACTTCTCCTCTTACTCATGTGCCCCAATGAGTGAGTGTGTGTGTGATAAATAGAGAGGCTTACTCTCTATTTATATTCTTTCATTCACTTGAGACCCACTCCAGCATGTTGGCCTCACTTAACAATTACTTACTAGAGTTGGCATCTCTAGGAGTGTCTAATAACCCTAGTGCCCCACAACTTGTGGGGACTTTGCCTCCTCCGACCAACAAGGAGGGTTATACTTAACACAACGGTGGGGACTATTGCCTCAACTTACAATGACTCACCTAAGGTTAGCTTCTCTTTGATAGTCTAATAACCCTAGGGCCCCACAACTGCGGGGACTTTATCCCTTAACCAATACGAGGGTTACCCACAATGACTTGACATGACTTGTTTACATTATAGAACCTCCCGATGGGAACATCGGGGCATGGCATGACTCAAATACATTACAAACACATCTCAGAATAAACATCGGGATACATAATAAATACAAGTGAATACATTCCAAAGTTACAAATACATTAACAAATATTCCCCATGATAGAAAGTATCTATTGGTATACAAACTACTAGACTCTGGAAAGATGGTAAAAGTCGAGAGACATGGCCAACGAAGGGGAAGGAACAATAAGAACATGCGAGATATTCACGGAATTTTGATGACTAGGATTTATATGATGATCAAGATTAATAAAGGAAATTTGATTGATGGTCACAATCTTCCCATCATGGGTAAAATGCATCACTCATAAGAGTGTGGACACTACATCTTTCATGGCATAAACATAGTCTCATCCAAGGAGTAGATTAAAATATAAAGGAACTTGGACTACCATAACATCAATATAGACATTTTTCCCTCCTAGAGTGATAGGAAAATGAGGAAGGAACCCTAAAGGCATAGTAGGTATTCTATTAAAATCCAGTATTTGATCAGAATCCTACATAAGTTGAGGAGATCCTATAGGTTTCCAAGTAGTTTAGGATAGAATGCTAACAAAAGCGCCTTCATCAACAATAGTGTGAAGCATTCTCCTAGAAGTAACTTGCACAGATATATGTAAAGGAACACTCGAAGGAATACAATATTATGTTGTATTACTCCAATCAAAGGAAATAAACTTAGTACCTTGAGAGAGTTTTGTTGAAATAGATAGGATATCCCCCTGCGTAGAACAAACCAAAATGACTACGAAAACTTCATATGTTTTCATTTCACTCTCAACTAGAATAGATGGACCAAACAAAGACTATGTCAAAGTGACTACTTCATTCTTATCACTCTCAGTTGGATAAGTGGGATCAGGTGGAGAAGACATCAACTCAACCACTTTAACTTCACTCTTCAAAGGAAGAGTGGGATCAATGACGAAATAAACTGAATGGACCACTTTGTCAACGAATGGGGGGTCAAGAGAGAAATTATGATAACCTATTGGAAGCCATTGATGAGGAACAGTAATATCTTCCAACAACTTTGAATCTTCATCCATATGAGGACAAATGTAAGTAATATGCATATCCTTACATAACAAGCAAGGATTTTTGACTTTTTCTTTTCAAATCTTAACCACATAGTCACTGATTGATGGTGTATCATCAGTATTATGACTATATGTTGATGACACGAGGTCTTGGGAGCCACTAGACCACATTTATAAAACTTGGGAAAGACCAATACACTCCTTTAGAAGGTGATCACCCTTACAAATCCTGCAAGGAGATTTTGGCTTACAAGTATTTTTGGTAGGTATTCCAACACTCTTAGCAATGTGAGGAGTAGTTGGTTGAGATTTTATTTCTCATTTGTATTTATTCTTCTTAATATTCCTTTCTTATTCTTCTTATCCACCTAATTACTAGTGTCACAACTTATGATAGGAGAAGAAGCATAAAGGGGAGAAGACACATCTGGCAAAGAAGGAGAAGGATCAACATGATGTTGATTCCCTTGTGAAGGAGATTTGGGATTCAATACATAAGGTGGGATTGGAATCACTTGGATAGAGAATAACCATATATGTAATCCTATATTCAATCTAGGAAGAATCAAGGTGTCCATGAGAGGAGGACCAACATTTCCAAATGAAGGAAAAATAAAAGGTTCCCCTTGAGAAGGGACCTATTGGTTGATAATACTAGAAGGCATAGCCATAGATGTATAACAAAGTTATCTCTCTTTATAAGAATTTTAACAGTAAAGGAAACAAGCACTACTCAATCTAAAGCAATAAGAAAACATGTGAAAGGATTAGATAAAATGTTAGGATCCTCACAGGATTGTCAAACCATCACAACTCACTATATATTGCAGGATCCAACAGTAGAGCATGACAAGGAGGATTGGGACCATACCCTTTCTTGAATACCCAAATACCTAGATGGTATGTGCGTAGTAATATCCCCAAGTGTTCTTCTCGTTGTATTGCGACAATAAGACTATCAAAGGGTTTTTCTCAGTTGGTATCAGGATACCTAAAAGTGTCTCCCGATATACACAAGGTATGTGGGAGCTCAACCCCATAGTAGTGTTGTCTAATGAACAACTATTTGAAAGGGTCCTTCCTATATACTATTGAGTATGTGAAGTACCTTTTCATATATCTCAAGAGTATGTGAAAGGTTGTTCGATATACCAACAATATGTTGAAGAACCACATGATCCCCAGGATGTAGTGCAAGAAAATAGTGACAGCTCCTACGTTTAAATACATTGGAACACGTCCCTAACCTATCACACCTTTATAAAGATTATTAACCTGAACTAGCACTTATTTTTATCTTGTACGGTTAATTGAATGCATGGAAAGTTTGGAAATGTTGGTCCTCCTCTCATGGACCATGCAAGTGTGACTATGCAAGTCTTTTCCATTCAATGAAAACTATATATGGAAAGGAGAGAGATATTTTATTTTTTCAAAACAAATATTAAAATATAAACATGATTTTTCAACCACCCACACAATTCAAGGCTCAAATTCCAAAGAACTCAAACCAAAACCAAAACATCCACATGAAAATGAAATACAATTTTTTCAAATCCAATGAATACTATCTATAGAAAGGAGCAAGAGGTTTCAAGCAAAGCAAAAAATGTAAAATCCAATGCAAGAAACATAAACTCTTCTTTGATTGAAAAAGAGCATATAAATCAAAGGGACTGTAGAATATATGATTCATGCACCCCCTTGACCAGTGACAGGGATTTTTTTTTCAAAAATATACTTCATTTTCCTCAAAAAGTAAGCCAAAAAACACTTCAAAAGAGGAATAAATAGATTTGGAAATCAAAATTCACTCTGAGACACAAACTATACTTCCAAAACTGAAACATGCATCCAAAAATAAAATTTTAAACTCGAGTATAAAGTACTTACCTAGTACCATGCTTTGACAGCTCAGTATAGCATGTTATAGGACGAGAACCATGCTTCATCAACAAGAACAAAGAGGTGGCACCGCTCCTTGTACACTAGAAATATGCAATGGCACTGCTAGTTTCCTCAAGGAAAGGTGCGGTGGCTGCTCCTTTTACTTTACCCAGGTGCGGTGGCCCAAAAAGACTTTCAAATCACACAGAGGAGAAAAAGAAAAGTGTAAGAGCTTAAGTACTAGATCCAAATAACATATGAAAGCAAGAATCTTAATCATTAGAGGAAGATAAAGGCAGATTTAACAATTTCAAACCAAATCTAACTAGTTCATAAGCAGATCTGATTTAATAACTATAATTGAAAATTAAAGACAAGTTTGAAACAAAACCAAGAATCTGATCTATCTCCCCAGCGGATTCACCACTTTTTCTACAAGAAATTCTCAGCCAGTGCTAACAGAGGTTGTTTCCCTAGCATGAAACACTCAACACTAGAAATCCTATGTAAAAGACTAAGGAATTAAACATCAAACATAGCATGATAATAAGACATATAAATGCTTGTGGGAAAGAAACTATATTTGTATTAAAGGTATAAATATGGAGATTTTACAACCGATTCCTTGGTGTTGAGAACTCTTCTCAAAGGATCCTTGCCTCAAATCCTTAATATTTCTTACTAATCACCTAAGAGTCTAACTAGATTTCGCTAGAATTTGGATGCAATAACACATTCTTCCTCTTCTTACCCATGAGGGGTAAGATAGTATATAACGGTATGAGAGGATAGGAAAAGTTGAGGATTCCATGGGAGAGGTGGTGGGGTGATCCTAGTATGATGGATGTCGAGCTCCAGGTGTCCTGAACCATAGAGATGAGGCTCCAAGAATGAAATATTCAAGAAGCCTCTCGAACCTTCCTTTTTTTCCTTCATGAGTCACACATCACACCTTATTCAAGGAGAAAAGGCATTACCAATTGGGAACCACACCTTGTTAATGGGAAATAGGTGGTGGAACCTCTTTCTGCATATGGAAAATAAGTGTTACTAATATGGGTACAACATCTTGTCCACATGTAAAGTGTTGTGGTGGCCAAAACTATGAAATTATTCATCCTTGATCAATTCCAACCTCAACCTTTGAGGATTTCAAGGAAAATACTGATATTTTTTTCTCACAACATGATGTTGAAAAGAATTAGGTATAAAAGGGATATTATTAGGCATAGTGGTCCATGTTTCATCATTATATATGGGTCATTAATCAAATTCACTAAATCAAGTAGATTCAAGCTAGCCATGAATGGTAGGTTTTTATTTGTTGCTTCTATCATACTATGAGTATTATTCCTCTAAGGGAAGAATGGGAAGTATGCATAGGTGATATATATCCTAGATGTAAAGAAGAGGATGATGTGTGTCCTCCTCCTGAAGAGAAAGGACAGGGGGTATTTCTTCTATCGGGTGGAAATAACGGGGTGCCTCTTCTATAAGAGGATTGTTGGAAGGGGTTTTGGGTAAGTGAGTTGCGCAACATTGTGGCAGCTGTGCAAGCTCACATGACACTGCACAAGTCCAGATCAGCACTATGGGCAGAAAGATAACTATTTTTATTATTTAATGTGTTAATTGACCACATTTTATGGAAATAGGTCATTAGTGGTTAGAAGTTAGTTAGAAGTGGACCTTTGATGTAAAGGCACAAGCCTATATATAGAGCTAGTGTTGGGATATAGGAAAAACTAGGGGTTTATACTTTAACTTTGCACCAACAAAAAGACCCACAGTGTTGGCCCTTTCGACAACAATCTACGAACAGGTTGCAGTCTCACCTGAAACAGCTATGGGGTGCCGCAAAATCAGGTATCTTCTAACAGAAGAGGGATATTATTGTACCTTTAGCCTTAACAACAAATATTTATACCAAATAGAGCTTCGATATTCACTTAATTAGCTTCTGTCACGTCCCCGTCCCTCAACCGACAAAGAGGACGCGACGAACACATCAACAAATCAACCGGGCAGAATTCCCCATGAACATAAACAGAATTCAAATGCTGAAATCAAGCATACACAGATGCATTTATCTTCAATCATACAGCGGAAGCAACACAAACACATTCCAGCATTCGAACATCAATATAAATTATAAACAGCAGTACTTATCTTTTGATGAAGAATTCACCCGCAACCAGCTACGTCGCTGCAACGTTCCACCCAACCATAGGCCAGCTTGCTCATCAATCTCTCAGCAACGCTGCCACCCCCGAGCTGGGCATGATTCCTCCGGAATAAGGGTTAATTGCAGGCTTATACATAGCCAAGGGGACATAAACGACAAACCAATCACAGCTGGGTTTCACAGGCTGTCAACAAACAAGCCATGCCAGGACAGTCCAATGGACAACCACTGCATACCAGTAGCCATATCAACCCTTCACAGCTCTGTGAAGAAGGCAAAACAACCAGGGACAGCCCCAAACAATGGATGACCACAGCTTAAACAGGGAAAACGAATTCCTGAGTCATTCTTAGCCCTATCGTGGCCAAAATGACTCTCACTCGAATTTACAATGGCCCCCAAACGTAACAGCAAATACATTCACAACATGGGGAAGACTACAGCCCCGAAATCTACCAGTGAGCATAACCTACAGCAGGGAAAATGACCCAATTAATCTGTGAGACAGCCAAAAACATGAATGGCCCTTCACAGTCAGTCGTGGATGCAAGAGTACGGCTCTCAGCTCACTATGTGCGCCCCAAACAGAAGAATGCTTGTGCGTGGGTAAACAATCCAACCCAGCAAGGAAAACAACAGACAATGGAGGCCCTGCGTGAGGAAAAACGAATCCATTTTTTCCCGTGGATGCACCACTAACAGGAAGGACGTGAATTTGCAGTTCATGGGTGCTCAGCAACTCGTGGGGGAGAGGAAGAAAACCTGCGTGAGACCAAAAACGCCCCAAAACCTGTGCGTGAGGAGAAAAAAAAAACCAAAATCGTGGTGAGAGTGAACTGACCAGGGATGAGTGCGTGAGGGAGAAGAATGGACAGACATGGGTGGAGTGGGAAAATGGGTAAGGCTGACAGCCTGCCACAACCACCACCACTTCAGCAATAACTCCCCCAACCACCAGCTGAAGCATTAAAGAGGTTGACAAACAACAAAGGTGGCAAAACAACAAGGCAATAAAACATGGGTTTTTCCCATAACCAAGGTTTGACATCCCCCACCCCTTATCCTTTGGAACCATGCCCTTTTCATTCAACGTTGCACTGCCGTAGCTGGTTGTGGTTTATTTTAATTGATATGCGGGTTTACATGATGTCAAAATGTAAGGTGCCGAATAGCACGACAAACCATCGGCAAATATCCCCATTGCCGAACATACACAACCAAATTGATGGTGGGGCTTTTGCCTTGAGCTCCTCACCATGATTAATTACAATATATACATCATGCAAATGGGGTCAAAACCGGGGACGTGACAGCTTCGCAGTTAGATAAAAGACTTTTCTTACTTAACCCTTAACTGGGAATTCACAGCGAAGTTAATATTAACATTTATCTTACTTTAGCATTCACCTACTTATCAAAAGCATCAAAACATAACAAAAACCACACAAAAGAACCACAACACAAGATATAACGTGGTTCACCCCTAGTGTAGGGGCTACGTCCACAAAACTGTGCTTTTATTCCACTCTTATTCCACTCTTATGATCTGCGCACTTAGTAGCAGATCCATCCTTCAAGTCTAACTACACACTCAGCTGTAGTTCCTTTCTTACAATCTCTAACTACGCACTCAGTTGAAGTTCCTTTCCTTACAAAAATCCTTTGCACACACAGCTGCAGAGGTCATCCATGCACATAGCTGGGACTTAACCTTAAAACCCAAAAATACATCGAACTTCTTCGCATGATATGATCCTCATTTCATTAGATACCCTTGACATCTTTACATGAGTTCCTATTTATACAAGTGCACTATTACAAAATCATGGGCTTACACCCGAAATTTATGGACAATTACAAAAAAAGAGAGCTTTGACTCAACCCCGACACCCCTAAGACTATTTTGAGTCTCATATCCACTTACAAGCTTCCAAAAAAACCGTGGATTTACCAAAATTAAGGACCGTTAAGGTGCACACCCCAACAAACCCCTAAGACTCACCAGTGTCCCGTCCCGGGACACTCTGTTGCTTGTCTGGTGGGAGAATTTTGTTGGCGAAGATAGTAAACTGTTGTCGGCTGCTTGCTCTTTCTCTACTAGATCCTTTTGCACTCTGTCAAGTTTTGTATTTGTCTGTGTCTCTGTAACCATCATCTTTAATTTTCCTACCCTCCTGCTCCCTTATATGCCTGTCATCATCGTCATCCCTTCTGCTACTTCTACCATGGCCGCAGCTTGCTTGATCCTTCATCCTTTCATCCTTAGTGGACTACCTATGTTCCTTATGCTGTTGTCTTCCTTCGTAATATTTATGGTGGTCATGGGAATCATTGGGCCTTCTAAATCTATCAGCAACTCCATCCCTCGAACCGCCTCCTGTTTATGTCCTATCGAACATTTGACCATCCACAACTTTGGGTCCTTAATAGATGGTACCCCTGTGATTGCATGCCAATGTACTTTTGTATAAGACAAATAGCATGCCTCCATTCTGCTGAGCCAGGAGGATACATCTCGGGATCCTCCGGAGTCTTTCCTGAGGGTTTGTGCCTTTCTTCGTTCCATTTAGAGCGAACTTCTGCCTTAAATTTCTTCCTGGTTGAACATGTCTGCATAGGTGGATGCACCCCTGGGGGATTTTATATGTAGGTGGATTGCTGATAAGGTTCTGCAGACCTCTCTCCCTGAACTCTTGTAACAATTCCTGGACTCCGCAATCATTCAACATGGTCTTAACTGTAAACTCAAGAAAATGCATAATGTAGGAGTCACAGGCCTGTGTGGCTTCTTATAGAATCCCATGATAAAATATGCCATCATGGTGCATTAAGGACACCAAATTTGAATGAGCGGCAATAAATCTTGTTCACACGGCGCTAGATTTTCCCAAAATCTCATCATTACTAATGTTGGTCTCTTATTATTGGCTGTCCAATACATTATTTTCCAGCATAAAACTTATAAAACCACATGATATATTAGTTTTATTAATGTTTATTTGTGTATGGTTATGCTTTTATGGAGACCAACGTGGACAAAGGCTTGGTAAGTGATTTTTGGTTATTTTATATCATTTTAGGCATAAATTGGTTTTTAAATCTCCACATCTATATATCCGGTAAATTGATGGCTTGTTATTTCTTTTGTGCAGGGTTTTCAGTGCTCTAGGATAGATTCACGATGGCTGCACCAGTAGATTTGGGGGCTTCGATCCACATTTTGGGTGTCTCTTGAGCTTTCATCGCCTTCCAGATGCCTACGCATACTTTCTAGGCGCTATTTTGGGGATGATCTTTGATTAAGGAGCTGTTACCCTCCATTTTTAGCAGTGTATGGATTTCAAGCAGTCTGGCAATGTCATTCCCGTCCTTGATCAGGACCCTGATTTCGGGCTCGATTTCTGAACAATCGATTGGGAATTGTTCAAAACGGTTCGAAACCCACTTCACAAATGGCCCAATTTACCCTTACCCGCGGCCAGTTTGCAGAATTTCTGAACGAATGTGGAGAAATCCTTTCCGGAACAGACATGGTTTTGCCAGATTTGGTGTTGGCCGTTTTCTGGGTAGTTGCTCAAATCTCTGCATTCTGGGATGGATCCTGTCCATCTGTTCATGTATAAATAAAGCTTAAGAGGAGGATGTGGAGAGAAGATTGTAATGTTCCATTTTATTAATATAACCAGCGTGTATTCTCTTTAAGGTTTTCGATTTAGATCTGGAAGGCGTTGAGGGAGGGCCCCCTTCAGCACCAACCTTAGTATTTTGTCTTGTGTGTTTTGTAATCACAGGTTAATGTCTCTATTCTTTGATATTGTTATATAGAATGCTGATAATGTTCCTCATATGAATGATTGCAGATTCTTAATTAATTGCAGTTGGTTTATTTTGTTGAATAGACTCAGGAACAGTTTTCATTTGATACCCTTTCTGGTTTCATTGTGGAATGTGTGTTAATGCCCATGATCATTGTTTAGGGTTATTTTTTTTATGAATTGTGTGATGATTCGATTCACGTTTTGCTGTGTGAAAGATTACAAGTAAACTGAGTTTTCATATTGTTTCTATTTGCCAGCATATAGTGAGACAGTGCTAGACTCTTTTTTATTCACTCTTCCTATAGCAAAATAGCGATAGACTTTTCCTTTTATTGCCAGCAAATAGAGAGATAGCGATAGACTGTAAAATAGATTAAGGAATGGCGTGAGTTTAAATGTTTTCTTTGATTTCCAGTATGCAGCGCAGTATTGGCAATTTGGTTGACTCTAGCTGTTGGAAATAGTTAATAATAGCTCATCCTTTTCACTTTTAAGTTTGTAGAGCTGTAGGGTAACTTTTGCTACAGCATGGAAATAGTAAATGAACAGCTCATCCTTTTCATTTTCAAATTTGCAGAGCTGTAGGGTATCTTGTTAAAATTGCACAGCACTTGTGATAGTTTGTAGAAGGATTGAAAATTGGAATCTAGAGAGAAAATAGGGCTTTGTTAATAAATCTTTAAATAAGTGATTAAATAGGAAGAATTGTGCTGTTTGACACTGATGAAATAGGGCTTGTAAATGTTGTTTTCCTGAATTAACACCAGCTTCATAGTGTGCACATGCAAACCAGAACTATTGAATATTTTTCATACAGTCCTATTATTGATTAATGAGCATTGCTTGGATAACCTTGGCATTTTTTCTGTGTGCATTAATGTGCATAAATAAAACAGAGTATATTTGAATAATAATAACCAGCCAAGCTTCATTATAACAGGCTGTGTGTTGACTATTTAAAGTCAAGAGATTACAGGTGTTACTCTGGCAATAATTTTAACAGTATTAGTGTGGAGTGAAGCATTAGTTCTCATAGGATTATAGTGGATTTTTCAGATCAACAGATCATAGTTGTTGTGAAACTTATTAAGCTCTTTCAGTTGTAGAATATATTATGAACATTGTAGCTGAGTGTGGATTGTGGAGTGTTTAAGGGATTTCTGTAGAGTTTGTTTACTTTATCCGAAGATTGTTCTCTGAAAGATTGTTGTAGGTGGAATTTCTCTGAAAGATTAGGAATGTTTTAAAACTATCTTGCCTGCACATATAGTGTAGCAGCTCAAAGTTTACGATTGCCCGGTTGATAATTAAATTGAGGTTAATTAAGTAACATTAAAATTGACCAACAACTAGTAGTTAAGGCAGCTCACGTGCCAGCGCCGCCAAATCTAGTTTGTCCCAATAGTCACATTTTAGGCTACGACAGAACTTTCTTCTTCGACACAACCACTACCTTCAGATTCATCA
This sequence comes from Pseudotsuga menziesii, assembly GCA_001517045.1. Lineage (NCBI taxonomy): Eukaryota > Viridiplantae > Streptophyta > Pinopsida > Pinales > Pinaceae > Pseudotsuga > Pseudotsuga menziesii. The sequence continues at coordinate 113,586 of LPNX010643251.1, forward strand.
CAATGAGGACCTTCGACACAATATTGACCTTCGACCCATCCTGACCCAAGCGCAAACTAAAATTCGACCTTCGAACTTTGACAACCTTCAATACTTCGTAGCTTTGAGAATAGCTTCATTATAGTCTAGTAACCAATTTCAACTGTTCTTGGTACTTAGACTCTCCTTCTTGTTGTTACTTCTGATTAGGGGGTCTAGGCTTGTCCCTGTACTTCTTTAATCTACTTCCATTCACCATGGAAGGTAAAATTTCTCCATTCAATTTAGCTAACTGGACTGCACCACCGTTGGTAACTTTCTGAACTATGTATGGTCCTTTCCAACGTGTTTTGAATTTACCTGGGAACTTCATGAATTTACTATCGTATAAGAGCACAAGATCACCAATATGGAATTGCTTCTTCTTAATGTGTCTATCATGCCATGCGTTTTATCTAGCTTTGTGTACTTGCTGCTAGAAACCTACAATGAATATGTCTTCCTCTAGTTCTAGCATCTTTGCCAGCCTTTCTTTCAACATAGCTGGGTCATCCATCTCTGTGAAGGTAGATATTCTAAGGCTAGGAAAAATGTACTCCATGGGCATAACTGCTTCTTGTCCATAGACCAGCCTAAAAGGTGTATGGCATGTCAACTTCTTGCAAGTGGTTCTATAAGCCCATAGTACTACTGGAATTCTAAGATCCCAATCATTTATGTTAACATTACAAACCTTTGTTAGAGCATGCTCAAGGATCTTGTTAAAGGATTTGACAGTTCCATTTGCTTGAGGATGGTAGGCAGTACTCTTCTGATGATATACTTGAAATTCTTCGGTCAATGCTTCAATACTCTTATTTAGGAAATGTGATCCTTGATCACTCATAATAATTCTAGGACATCCAAATATTGACAAGATATTATCAAAGATAAACTTCGCAGTTGTAGCAGTGCTATAGTTCTTGACTGGCTGAGCTTCGGCCCAACGAGTAAGGTAATCAGTTGCTGTAATAATTTATCTTGCACCAGATTTATTTGCAGTGGGATTGATAGCTCCAACAAAATCAATAGCCCACTTGTCAAATGCTTGTAAAGTTACTTGTGGAACCAGAGGCATCTCATCCCTTCTGGATGATTTTCCTATCCTCTGACAGATATCGCAGCTGTGGAAATACTCTCTTGCATCCCTATGAATCATAGGCCACCACAATCCAGCTGTCAAAATATTCTGAGCTATAGCTTTTCCTGCATAATGACCTCCTGCTGCTCCAGAATGTGCTTCAGCCAAAATCAATGGATTTTCATGCTTCAGGACACATCTGTGCAATATTTCATCTGGTCCCATCTTATATATTTGGCCTACTATCAAAGTGAAGTCGGCTGCTCTAACTACCATCTGCTTCTTCTGCTGTGTTGTCATCTTAGCAGGTGCAAACCCTATAGACAAGTACTGAACAATATCCTGAAAATAGTAATCAACCATCTGAATGGAAAACAACTAGGCATCAGGGAGACCTTCATCCAAACTAGTGGGCTCTTCTCCTAACTCGAGCCTCGATAAGTGGTCAGGCCCTAGGTTAATTCTTCCATGCTTAACTATGATCTCAAATTCATATTCCTGAAATAGACTCATCCATCTACATATCCTTCCACCTAACACAAGCTTGTTAACCAAATACTTCAAAGCAGAGTGGTCAGTGAACATTTTAAAATGAGATCCTAACAGATAATGTTAAAATTTTTGCAAGGCATAAACCATAGCTAGACCTTCTCGTTCTGTCGTAGTATAATTTTTTTCTGCTATGGACAATTTTCTGGTTGCAAAAGAAATAGGGTGATCAATATTACCTTCACCTGACTGATCCAATACTATACCCAAAGCAATGGAGGATGCATCGACATGTACATGAAACTCCTTATTCCAGTCAAGGAATACTAAGATAGGGGTAGCTACCATATTTTCTTTCAAAATATCCAAGCTTTCCTGACACTCAGGTGTCCATTCAAACTTAATATCTTTCTTCAATTGCTTTTCCATAGGGGCTGTAATCTGAGCATATCCTTTAATGAATTTCCTGTAATATCCAGTATGACCAAGTGTAGTGTGAAGTTGCTTAACAGACTTTAGAGGTGGCAAGTTCATGATAATGGCTATCTTCGCAGGATCCACCATCAATCCTTGTTTACACACAATGTGACCTAGAAGAATTCCAAAAGGTGCACAAAAGATACACTTCTTCAGGTTCAATGAAATCTGATGCTGTCTACACTTGTCCAGCATAAGTCTTAAACTGGCTATATGATCTTTTAGTAACCCAAAGATAGTCCAATCATAAAAGTAAACTTCCAAGAATTTATGTATAAATTCCTTAAATGTAGATATGACTACTCTGGTAAACATAGCAGGTGCATTCTTCAATCCAAAGGGCATAACTGTATACTGGAAAGATCCCATTTCTGTAGCGAAGGTTGTTTTATGTCGATCCTCTGGAGCAATTCTGATCTGATGGTAACCTGAAAATCCATCAGTGAAGGAATACACTTCTTGACCTCTGACATTGTCTAAAACTTCATCTGTAAATGGAGTAGGAAAAGGATCATGTAAACCGGCATCATTGAGCTTCCTCAAATCAACACAGATTCTGATTTCTTCCTTGGTCTTCTTTTCTTATACCACCATAGGGTTGACCCTTTCAAAATATTCGACATGTTCAATGATTCCTACAGTGATCATCTTATCTAGCTCCATCCGGACTTTTTCTTTGTACTTAGGGTTCAACCTATAAGGGCGTTGTTTCACAGGCTTCGCATCAGGCTTCAAAGGGATTTTTATCACTCCTATATCACCAAGGATACCTTTCATTTCTAAGAACTTCGTCAGAAATAAGTCTTGATACTCATGGAGAAGTTGGGTCACTTTGCTCACCATTTCTTCATCCTAATAATCTCCAATGGTAGAGTACTTAGGATTTTCTTCTGATCCAATGTTTACTTGCCTTATTTTCAAGGGTTGAGTCACTTCAGGTGCTTCGACTGCTGGTCCATGTATTTCAGAGTGTCCTTCTGACTCAGGAATGTTAATATTGCGTGGGTATTCATCCTCGTCAATTGCGAGGTTATAAAATTCTACTGCATTAGCTTCTTGTGCCTTCCAATCACGTTGGTGCTCTGCTATTTCTTTATCATCAAACACCTTAGTATGAATCAACCTAATAGCTACATCCAAAGCAGGAAAAACCTCATTAATAGAAAATGTCAGCACAAAACTATCAACAAGACTATCCCAACTTACAGTACCATCGAGAAGCTCCACCTCCATATACCAGTTCTTTGCTATAGGTTCCAGAGTGTGCACAAACCTATGTACCCATTCTTCATGAGGTACATGCTTCCATGCTTCATAACATTGCTCCAAATGTTCCTGAGGGCTAGTCTTACCATTAAATCTGCTTCGCACCTCCTAAGGTTGATCCATGAATCCCAGGCGAAGGAACTTTTGACAAACTTCCCAACTATGAATATGCTTTTTATGACCATTCCACCATCTAGCAGCTGTGGCTCTAAATACTGAATCTAGAGTCTCCATTTTCTGTGAATCTGGTACCTGCTCTGAAAATTGCAAAATAAAATCTTCGGGGTCTGTCAAGCCATCAAAAATAGGTAAGACTCTTGTCTGTGAGCCAAGCCATCTGAGAGACTTGGTAATTCTTGCACATCAATGTCCATGTAGTTCATAAATTCTATTCTACCAATTCTCTAAGCCTTCATCTGAATCAGTCATGCAAGAACTATCACATTTCCAGTCCATTATACCTTCAGGAGTAGGGTTAACATAGTCTTCTTCTTTAGTTGTGATATTGTATATATTATCCAAAACATCCTAATCTTCATCTCTGACTGGCTCTGTGTACCTTTCTCCTTGAGAAGGGTCCAAGGGTACTATGACTCTCAAGCCTTTACCTTCAAAAGTCATCTGCCTGCTCTTAAGGTTGATTACTGCAGAATTCTCTATTGCCCATTCAATTCCTAGAAACGCTGGATAGGGGTTGCTATCATCAATTATTTCAATGACTTCAAAATCTGCTAAGGTACTAACTCCATCAATATCTACTGGGGCACTAGGGAATCTTCCTAGGGGCACAATCTTCTGCTGATTAGATAATCTCAACTATATAGGGGACCATTCAAGGGTAGGTTTTCCTATTTGTTCCCATGTATGCTTAGTTAAGACATTTACTTCTGATCCCAGGTCTAAAATGATATCAGTCATGTCATACTCTCCTATCTGAGCATGCAATCTCATTTCTCTTCCAATATTTCTAACTCTATTAACAGGTTTTTCTTTACTAGAGCTTTGCTGAGGCTCGCAAGAAGCAATAACTTTCTGTAACTCATTTAAAGCATTTTGATTTATTAAGAGCTTCATACAACTCTGTAAAAAAGACGACAGTGTACTTACTTTATCCATCGAAGCTTCTTCAGACTGTAACTGTTGTTGATGCTGTTGTGCAGGTGCTACTGATGTGCTCGGATCAGCAAAGTCTTTTTTGGCTTCCATAAATGTTTCTTTTTCCCTTCCCACATCGAAGGTTGGAACTTTCTCTAGGGTCTTATGAACCAAAGCCTCATCAGGCTGTTTCTCCTTGTTCTGCACTTGCATTGTAGCTCCACTCCTTGTAACAATGTTAATGGCTGGGATAGGTCTTTGCTCTACAGCAATCATCTGAATATTCTGAGTAGGAGCACCATTTCTTTCTTGTATTTTAGCTATCAGCTGTGGGCATTGCTCAATAACATGATCTACCGCTCTGCAATATTGGCATGTCGTAGTTGGGTTCCGATAGTCTCTAGCTAGATGTCCTGCCTGATTACAATTACAGCACACAACCTGGCTGTGACCTCTTCCAGGCATACCACCATGACCATGACTTCCAAAAGTACCTTGACCTGATGTATTACCACGGTAACCATATCCATCATTTCCTTGTGCATCGTTTTGTACCCTATAAGCATCATAGGTTCACTCTCTCATAAGGTCAAAGCTGTGACATTCCTCTTCATTGTGTCCTACTGACTTACAAAACTTGCAATAAGGATTCTTGGGGACTTGAACATATCTTTGCAGCAGATAGCAGTCTTCAGGTCAATGCTGGCCAGTTGTTCTATAGATCTCACAATATAGAACGTTAGGGTTAAATGGGTTTGGTGCACCAGTATTCATGTAATTTATTAATGCAGGACACTGTTCCTTGTCATGACCTTCTGTCCTACATCGTGTACACCAAACCTCTTCCTGAATAGATTTCCCCTTATTCATGTCGCGAAGCTCTAAAGCCATTTCTGCCAACTGCGCTTGTATTTGGGCTATGCCAAAATTATCTTTGAGAGGAGTTGTTTCAAGCTTCATAGCAATTTCCAAAGCCTCTTGCTGATCAACAACCTTTTGTTGCATAAGTGGAGACTTGATATGAGGTAATAGAGCTACAAATGGTTGGTCGCTGGGTAGACCCGGGTTTACTATAATGTACCAACAACACCCCTAACTCATTGGCCCTTTCGGCAACAGACCACAGAGCGGCCTAAAGTCTCACCCGAAGTGATTCTAATGGGTTGGCCAAAGACTCAAGTGTCTTCGACCAGGTTCTATAGCATCCTATGTGCACCTCACATCTCTTCTTAACCCGCGAGGTCTCCCTCTCTCTCTCTCTCTCTGCGATGCGCAGTTTCCTCTTACTCGTGATGACTCTAGCCCTTATTGCATAGTCACGCCCTGGCCAACATGTAACTCTCTCCTATGCTCGATCCTTAACCTGTAGTACCGTGCACCACAGCTCCTTTGATGGTGCGATATCACCTCCCTGTGATATCCTACTGCTACGGCTCAGCGCACTTAGCGCTACTTGTGTTCAACTTATAGGGCTCAACACACAAGGCTGTTTTACACTGCGACTCTTAACTGTCTTGAGTGAAACTTAGACAAACTCTTATACAAAATACTTAAAGGCTTCTACTTGCATTTATCCTGTTAATATGCTGTGAACTGAATAACACATACATACAATTGCTGTAAGCAAAGTTCATGTAATGAATGACAAATATAACAAGCAAATACAATCACATGAATCAATCACATAACGCTATGATTTTACATGGTTCACTTCCAGGGTAGAAGCTACGTCCATAGAACTATTTTTCTATATTATAACTTGAGAGAGGTACACAATTCTGCTGCACTGCATATGCAACTAGAGATCTTCTAGGTAACTCTGCACTCACTGCCTGGAACCCTTCTCTCCTAGATCTCTTCTCTATTTCTATATTGCCTTCTCACAATATTCTCTCTCTCTCTCTCTCTGTCAATCCCTGTAGATTGTTACATACATGCTCAATGAGCTAGCTATTGGTTACAATAAGATAACTACTGCTAATAACAGAACCAGAGCTCAACTCTATTACCATACAAGGTAACTGTGAGCTAACAGACTCAATGGCTAACTAGCTACAGAAAGACTGACTAGCTACCGATCATCTGACTAGCTAACCTTTTACAATACAAAATACATCCCTTTATAGGCCGCCCGAAGGTCTCACCATTACAACACTGTGGGCCTGTCCCAACAGTAACCCAAAACCCTAACTAGTGACAGTCGGCATATCTATACTTGGGGTAGCCACTTTTCATCACACCACTACTCTCTGCAGTCTTCCATGCTTCTCGGTGCTGACCATGGGTACTGTGCACTGCTTCCCATCTTCTGTCCTTCGTCTTCAATACCTCGGCCTCGTCACTCCTTTTCCTTTATGAGGGTAGCTGAGCCCTCCTGTCTTCGCCGCTGCCTTCAATGCAGTGGTTGATCTCTCTCCTCTCGGTTGCTCGGGTACTGTCGTCTTTCTTGACTTCTCTGTCCCAACAGTCATGGTTTCTGGCTCTGCTCTATAGCTAGAAACATGCTACGATGTCGTAGCTTTACCTTATCTCTTCATCTTCACCAAAACTATCTATTCACCAAAATGGCAGCTTCTCCTATAGCTATGGGACTCTGCTCCAACAGTAATGAACCATTCTTTATGTTGTGCTGGTCCAATAGTGAAACTAAATTGATCTAGTAGAAATTTGAACCTCTTATCAAAGTCCCAAACTGATTCACCTCACCTCTGCTGAATCTCTTTCAGTTTAGTTATACACTGTGACTCCGATTTAGGCTTCTTGAACTCTTTGATCATTGCTGCTTTAATATCAACCAAGACATAGTTCTAAGTACTGGAAAACTTCATAAACTAGGTCAAAGCTCGCTCTCTAAAAGAAGTAACCAGCTATGCTCTTCTTATATCTTGATCCATAATTTTCTTCGCAGTCCACACAGCTTCACATAAGAACCAAAACTATTATGGATCCTCTGATCCAGTTCCTTTGAAGACTAGGAGCTTGATATCATCAGTCATATGGGCCATAGTGGATCGATGGGGGGAAGAACTTACTGGGGTAGACTGACCTATGATAAGAATACTCGGGCTAGGGTTACTTTTGGGTTGCGACGGGTTCTCAGGGGTAACAGATCTTTGTGGCGGAGTTATAGGAGGGTTTCTAACAGAAGGGGTTTCTTCAGATTTAGGGTCTTCTGGACTTAATGGTGTATACTCGGTATTCTGGCCTAGGGTATAGGATTCTAGGTTTCTCTTGTATCTTTTACCGCTTTGCAGTAAACCACTTTGCTTGTCGAAGTTACTTTCACTTCCAAACATAGGTTAGTAACAACAATTCTAGCTATCTTATTCAATAAGTAATGTGCATTTTTCAGCCAAAAGCATTTTAATTCTCAAACTAAATGAATTCAAGTACTTACCCCTTGTTCCTTTGAAAAATTGTCGTTCAGCTTCGCTGAAGGAAGTACTCATGTCGATGGAAAACTCCGTCACAAATGCTTCGCGTTGTCGAGAAATCAACAGTTCGCGATATCACATTGTTCACCCTTTTCAATATATTAACTCTTGTTGGGGTCTAGTCAGGAAACTAATCTTCTTGGAAGTTCGTCCTTATCTCTGTCAACTTGGATAACCACTGGTGCAATTCTATGTGGATACTACCAAAGAAAATTTCATAAATATCAGCAAAAACGTACCTTTGCAAGAATTCATCTGAGCTATAACGAGGATCCTTATTTTCTTGTTCAGCAAATTTCAAATAGGTCTCTTCAATCCAGTCACCGATTTCTTTTACTGAGGGTCTCCAAAACATAGCCCTCCAGGTACGACGTAGATCCCTCTTGAGCAGATATTGAGTTCAACTAGAAATGGAACCAATTTGTTGGGCTATAGGGTAGACCCAGGGTTTATACTTTAACTTCAAACCAACAAAAAGACCCACAGTGTTGGCCCTTTCGGCAACAACCTATGAACAAGTTGCAGTCTCACCCGAAACAGCTATGGGGTGTCGCACAATCAGGTTTCTGCAAGCAGAAGAGGGATATTACTGTACCTTTAGCCTTAACAACAAATATTTATACCAAATAGAGCTTCGATATTCACTTAATTAGCTTTGTAGTTAGATAAAAGACTTTTCTTGCTTAACCCTTAACTGGGAATTCATAGCGAAGTTAATATTAATAGTTATATTACTTTAGCATTCACCTACTTATCAAAAGCATCAAAACATAACAGAAACCACACAAACGAACCACAACACAAGATATAACATGGTTCACCCCTAGTGTAGGGGCTACATCCACAAAACTACGCTTTTATTTGACTCTTACAAAACAACAGTTCTGATTTGCGCACTCAGCAGCAGATCCGTCCTTCAAGTCTAACTGCGGACTCAGCTGCAGTTCCTTTCTTACAATCTCTAACTGTGCACTAAGCTGTAGTTCATTTCCTTACAAAAACCCTCTGCACACATAGCTACAGAGGTCGTCCATGCACACAGCTGGGACTTAACCTTAAAACCCAAAAATAGATCTAACTTCTTCGCATCATATGATCCTCATTTCATTAGATACCCTTGACATCTTTACATGAGTGCCTATTTATACAAGTGCACTATTACAAAATCATGGGCTTACAACCAAAATTTATGGAAAATTACGAAAAAAGAGGGCTTTGACTCAACCCCAACACCCCTAAGACTATTTTGAGTCACAACTCTACTTACAAGCTTCCACAAAAACCATGGAGTTACCAAAATTAAGGACCATTAAGGTGCACGCCCCAATAGCTAGTTTTGAAATTGTATGGAGACATGAATGACACGATCATACGATCGTATGAAGGATGAGATATGTTGCGGTTTGTCTATGGTCTTGTTGAGTCTTCCATTTTTGGGCAATTTACAATCTGTCTGTGTTAGATACTGAATTTTGGGATGTAACCAGTCTCCTGCTGTGGAGCAAAATTATCTATTTTGGATTTGTGCAGAATTAATATGACATGACGGTTGTTACATGAATATTGTCTTCTGTTTTCCTGTTTTCTCTGCTACGATATCAATGAGAAGTGTGTTGAATCTGTTATGATTTACTGATGTTGCTATAATAAACTGATGATATGTTCTATCCTGCTTCTATCATAATTCTGTTAAATGATGATTGAAGTATAATGCTCCGATAACAAAGCTGCGATGAATGAATGATGTGATATGTTAGCTCGGTAGATGCGTAGATGAATCCTAAGGACTATCTTAGTTCTACAATCTAATAGTTATGCTGTCAAAGTCGCATATTCCATATCTTCCCTTCCTACTGCTGGAAACTAGGTTCCAACAGCTCTCCCTTGAACATCTCGTGTGAGACTTCGTCTGCTCTACAGATGTTGCTGGGTAGGGTAAAACCTGTCTCGGCTGGTGCTCAAGGAGATTGTGCTGGTTGTGAATTGATAGAGTGATAACCCCTGTCAATGAGGATTTGTTCTTGGGTTTTTTCCAACAAATGGTTGTGTTTCTAGGACCGAGTTGCGATTGAAATGAGGATATGTTTTGGCATCTGACTTGTTTGGATATTGAGGGGTGGTTTGGTCTAAAACTGTAACAATTTGCTGAAGGAGAAAATCAGAATCTAAATTTGTTGACGAGCAATTGGTTGGATGGATATAATCACGATGGTCCTCATGAATGGTTCTTCTATGAGTTTCCTATCATCTTGCATGAGTGGCTGGTGAAGTTTGTTTCTAAGAAGAAAAACTTCCAAGGAGGAGAGCTGACATCTTGGACTTCGGAGATGATCCAGGAATTACAAGAAACAGACAATAAGTCATTGTGAGTTATTGAGGTGTGGTTGGATAGTATCTTGGAGGGCTACATTATCAAGTTTGCAGTTGATACTAATAAGTCATTTAGTGAAGCAAAAATGGAGTTCTTCAACGTACCACGAGGTAGATTTTCGTTGTCTCTGCAGCTATATATTAAACAGCTTGCCTGCAAAAAAGGTATTATGAAAATGGACCAAGAGTACTGGAACTCTGGTGTACAGAGGATGTAGGCACTACGAAAAAAGGGGAGAGATGCATGGAAAGGTAAGGGGTAGATGGGCATGGGTTCTGCTGAAAGTGCAAAGGCCGTCGTGGAAACAAGTGGTTGTACAAGAGGAGGAGCAAGGTTTTGAGAGAAGAGGCAAAGGATGGGAGAAGGTCCTGATGCGATCGAAGTGCGATGCCACAAAGAACAAGCACATGGGACAAAAAAGCCTTTTAGTGATAACAAGGACGACCAGGCCCAGGCTACACCTAGAAGGACGGTAGGATCGAACCCCAACAGTAACGTGTCCACACCTTAGTGCACTACTCCACTACTAGGAAGAAACACGCATTCTACATCGACTTACTCGATGTGTTAGCAACAGTCTAGCAGTAGAGTAACATCCAGAGGGAGAAGGCCTAGAATGGCGGGCGACAAAATGAAGCTACCAATATTTCATGGAAATGGCTCCGATGACCCAGAGCAATACTTGTTCCTTTGCAAGGTAATCTGGATTGCTCGACAGACTATGGATGACGATATCAACAAAAGCCAACTAGCTACCACCCTAAGGGGTCAGGTGCTGGATTGGTACATGAGATTCATGATGGTTCCTCAAGGAGGTACAACAAAAAAATTGGATGAGATCCGTAAGGGATTATTTGAAGAATTCAAGAAGCCGAAATCTGAGGCTCAGTCCATTACCAAGTTGAAAGAAATCAAGCAGTTCTCCAATGAAACAATTTGGGAATTCGATCAAAGGCTTAAGATGTTGATTCCCGTGTCAGCTTCCAGATTAGTGATGTTTAGCACAAGTAGTGGTTCATCACCGCACTTGTCCCACATATCATACAACTTCTAATGCAGCAAAATATTGTGACACAGAGTGAGGCTCTAGAAATCGTGATGAAATTAGAAGCATTGTCGGTAGGAGAAACCACGGTTGGGATGAACCATATTCAAGCACAGTTGGCCAATCTGACGCTCCAACTAGAATATATAAAGAAGGATAAGGAAGATCATGATGACCTTTGGTGCACCCAATGTCGTGCAGACGGACACACCAAGGATACATATCCGACGTTCTGAAATTATTTTCTTGCAGGCACCCCGAACCCATTAAGCTGCGCTGGTGTTCCATGGTGCCGCATATGTCAGTTCTATGGGCATTAACATGAGAATTGCAACTACATGAAAAATATGGTTACCAAGGTAGAGAGTGTGTACTGTACCTTTTATCAAACAGTAGGACACGATGATAAAAACTGTCGAGCTTATGACTTGCTCCAGGAAAGGACATATGACTCATACTTTGTGAAAGGTGAGGACCCCTAGGTGATATAAGTGCAGCAATAGATGGAACAACCAGCAGCATAGGTGCAGTATACACCGCCGCCTTAAATGCAGTTTATCCCATCACAACTGCAACCATGGTTTACATCAAAGCAACAGTTTTCATCCCAACCGCATCTTGTAGCACAACCACAGTATGCGCCATGACCACAGTATATTCAGGTGCTGTTCATTCATTCTCAACCACAATATGTACAAGTTGCACACTATGTCCAGTAACAACCAAGCCCCCTGTGGCAATAGCTATCCCAGCCTCATTTTTAGCAAGGAGGCGTCTGTGGAGGATTTAGAGGATGAGGAGGAGGATTTGGTCGAGGAGGAGGACAAGGTTGAGAATTAATCCAGTGCTATACCTATGGAGTATTCGGGTAGTATCAGAGGGAGTGTCCTCATGCACAGTGTACATACTATGTAGAAAGCGAGCATAATGTTAAAATTTTCCATCAATTGATTGCAAAGTGGCATGCTAGAAACATTCCTTAGTTGTAGAATGCACAGACTCAGAACCAACCAATGTTCCAACTACAGAACTAGTCGATGATGTAGAATTAGATCCCGCCACGGACTCAAAATCAGCCAATGAACCCGCCAATAAATTGGAACCCACCATTGAATCAATTTCAGAACCTGAATCAAGGATAGATGGTTTCCAAAATTCAAGCTGAACCACAAACGAAGGATTTCAATGTTGGGGTTGTCACTCCCGCAGGTGCAACATATGGAGAAGATGGACCATGGCAGCAAGTTCGGCTCACTGGAAAGAAAAAGGCAGCATTTTATATTGCGATGGAGAAAGACACCTTCTTTGAGGCCAAGCATGCAATCGAGAGAAATTCGGGTAAGTTACCAGTTATTGCAATGCCATCTACTTTTGATCCATCTGTAGAGGCAGGACCATTGTGGCAGCATGGTACATTGCAATAGTTCTTTGAAATTTTTTGTCACTAGCAAGGGATTCTAAAGCCCTTTTCGAGATTGATAAGTTGTTGTACCACTAGGATAAGATATTGAAAGATTCCATGGTGAACTCCTTGCAAAAGAAGAATACAAGCAAGGAGATGAGGATGAACATCCAAATCGGAGATTATGAGGTTGACTCGAGTATTCTGGATCTTGGATCAGATGTAAACATTCTGACCAAGCAAACTTGGAATCTGATGGGGAAGCTAACATTGGGATGGTCATTGGTGCAGCTGCGACTAGAAAATTAGGAAAAGGTTCAACCCATTGCTCACGTCTCAAACCTGGCTGTTGATATTGAAGGAATGAAAACACATGCTAATTTTGATGTGATAGAAGTGGTTGAAGATGGAGGCTCCTATCCTGCACTTTTAGGGATTGGGTGGGATAATGATAGCATGGTGGTCATTAAATTAAAAAAATGGGTTATGATGTTTGAGAACCAGGATTTCAGGGTCATCGCTCCCATGGACCCTCAGGAAGGATGCCGATATATTTAACCTGTGAGGGATGAAGCTAGTAGAAGTTGGGATCATGCCTATAATATCTCTAAATACAATATCCACCCTACCATCAACGATGAACTTGGATGGCGTAGCACTAGTTCTAGGTCCTTGGATTCTGATGATGCTCTAGAAAATTGGTAAAATAGGTTGCATGAGGTGTTGTTCAGGAAATGCAGGTTGATCACATAGTCTCTTCGTCACGTAGCAATTGAGACTGTCGAGTTGCCAATTTATGAAGGGCTTCCAATGTTATCAGAATTCCTTCATGAATTTGAAGAGAAATTGTTTGAGAAACAAAGGGTCTTATCCCTATATGTCGCACTGAAGGCTACCCCATCCCGATGGTGGGCGATGCACAAGCAGATGATCTATGACTGAAGACAATGTCAAAGATTGATGATGGTGTGCTTTAGTGATTCGGAGGTCTATCATGTTGGGAGATATGATGGATGGAATGACCCCACCAGTCACATGATAGAATGTCAGGACTTATGGGCATCATGAACTAAATATGAGTGGATCCATGCTTTTGTTCATACTTTGGACGAGATGTCAAGATCCTGGTGTGTAGCAGCAGAATTGCATAGAACTATAACCACTTGGGAGGAGTTGTTTTTTTTCTTTGCGCAGACGTTTAGTTTTTGGGATGCCAACCCAAAGGTACATAATGCATTCCAAATCATCCGTGATGTAGTGTTGAAGGTCCTCCCTGTCGCATATCCAATTGATCCCCATGAGCACTGCTCAATACAATCCATGATGACATGTTAAAATCTATCTCGGGGACTTGAAGATGATGACGAGTTGTGAAATGTTAATATTTCAGAGTCAGAAGGAAGCCATGATGTCACAGTGCTAAACATACCAATGAATTCGATGAGTTAGCCACTGAAGATCAGGAAATTCAACATTGGGTTGAAAGAGAACCCAAAATTTTCCAATATCAAGGACTATTGGGACGAGTAGAAAATGGAAAAAATCACAGACCTACTACATGAATTCCAGGATCTTTTTCCAATGCGGTTTTCAAAAATGAAGGGGATATTAGGGGACCTAGGGGAGATGAAAATCCTGTTGAAACCAGATGCAAAACCTATGTGACAAAGACTGTATCAACTAAACCCACGATACAAGGACCATGTGAAGGCTGAGATAGATCAGATGTTGGAGGTTGGGATCATCGATCCTATAGAAGAATCATAGTGGATAAGCCCTATGGTGGCCCAAGATAAAAATACCGATGAACTCCACATTTGTGTCGACCTAAGAAATTTGAATCATGCATGCGTGCATGATCCGTTCCCGACCCCTTTTATAGATGAGGTCCTTGAAGGAGTAGGCAGTCAGGAGATGTATTTCTTCACAGATAGCTTTTCAAGGTACCACTAGATCTGGATTGCAAAGGAGGATCATCATAAGACCATGTTTGTCACTGAATGGGGTTGTTTTCAATATAGAGTCATGCCTTTTGGGTTGAAGAATGCGCTAGAAATATTTTTTCGGGTATTTTTCGCTGTGTTTAAAGAATTTATTCAAAAGTTCCTTCAAGTATATATGGATGATTGGACAATCTAGGGGATAATTAGGGACCATCTCAACAACTTGCGATTGATGCTAGAAAGGTGTCGACAGCATCAAATTGCATTAAATTCCAAGAAGTGCATTTTATGTGCACCATTTGGAATGCTACTCGAACACATAGTATGTAAGGACTGTCTATTGGTTGATCCAGTGAAGATCGCTAATTCCTAGTTTTCCTTTACCAACGAATGTGAAGATTCTTCGGGAAATGTTGGGGAATACGGGGTACTATCGCAAGTTCATCAAAGGGTATGCTGCAATTACTTCCCTTATGGAGAAGCTATTAAAAAAGGATGCTACATTTAAGTGGATTCAAGAATGTCAACAAATTTTTCACACATTGAAGGCCAAGATGGCCTCTACACCCATACTGATATTCCTGGATTGGAATAAGGAGTTCCAAATGCATGTTGATGTCTCTTCTATTTCGTTGGGGGTTGTACTGGTGCAATTGGGTGAGGGCAACCTTGATATCCCAATTGCATATGCCAGTAGGAAGTTAATGTTTGCTGAATGAAATTACGCAATGACTAAAAGAGAAGCCTTGGCAATGGTTTATGCCTTGTAAAAGTTCAGGCACTATTTGTTAGGTGGTCACTTCAATATGTTCACCAATCATTTTGCCTTGCAATACTTGGTCAATAATCCTGTGTTGGGGGGGGGCGGGGGGGGGGAGTCTGTTGGTGGCTGCTTCTGTTTCACGAATTTGAATTTGAAATAGTTTTGAAACTAGGACAACTGAATGTTGGTCATGATCACATGTCTCGCATTGAGACCGGCGAAGAACCGACCAATATTGATGATGGATTGCCAAATGCACAACCGTTCCATGTCAACGTCGCAAATGATCACTATGCCACAATCATTTAGTTCTTGTCCACTGGTGTCACCCCGAAGGACATGTCGACTAGTCAAAAGAATCAGTTGGTAGTAAAGGCTTTAGATTTTCTGCTGATTGTTGGGTAGTTATATAAGCTTGGACCAGATGAAATCTTGCGATAGTGTATCTTGTTGCATGAGCAGGGACCCATTTTAGAAGAAGCACATGTAGGAACCGCAAGAGGACACTATGGAGGAATGGCTACTGCATGAAAGGTGTTGTGCATCGGGATATGGTGTCCTACGTTGCATAATGATGCCACAGACTATGCACAAGTTTTTGACGTCTTCCAGCGTGTCGGTAAACCATTGCGGCAAGACAAGATGTCGCTTGTGCCATAGGTAACTCTACAACCTTTTCATAAATGGGTTGTGGATTTTTTGGGTCCCATTAATCCACTGGCGAAGAGGACTGGTGCATGATACATCATTACCACAACTGACTAGATGACTAGGTGGCCAGTGGCCGCACCAGTTGTGGATTGTACCATTGCGATAGTAGCGAAGTTCATATTTGAAAATATTGTGAAACGGTTTGGGTGCCCCGGGATATTGATGAGTGACCAGGCCAGTCACTTTATCAACCATACTGTGAAAGCGCTAACTGAGGAGTTGTAGGTGCAACATACGAAAAGAACACCATACCATCCACAGGAGAATGGGACTGTTGAAGCATTCAACAAAATTTTGGAAACAGTGTTGACAAAGGTATGTAATGCTAATCGTGATGACTAGGACTTGAAAATTCTAGCAGTGCTATGGGCCTATCACACCACTTGTAAACAGATAATAAGACAGACACCATTCAAGCTAGTATATGGGAAAGAGGCAATCATGCCCATGGAATACATTGTTCCTAGTTTGCACATCGCTGCAGCGACTGGCATAGATGATGCAGAAGAATTAGAAGAGTGCATTGCACAGTTGATCTAGCTTGAAGAAGACCGCTTTATTGTAGGCTTCCACCAGCGGGTTGCGAAGGATCGATAGAAGGCATGGCATGATTGCCACATTAAGAAAAATGGTTTGTGAAAGGATATTTGGTGTTGTTATACAACAACAAGTTCATGAAGCATCTAGATAAGTTACAGATGCACTAGTTAGGCCCATATCTTGTTCATTCCATTACTTCTAGAGGTGTGGTTCAATTACAGCAATTAGATGGTGCAGTACTACCGACGCTCGTCAATGGGAGTCGCTTGAAGCTCTATAGGATGGGGTAAAAGGGGCGTATTGCTTGAGGCACTGTGAAAACATATATATACATAAGATTTTGTTAGATAAGTAGCAAGGAGAGCCTAGGGGAAGAGGTCATGCAAGGATAGAGTTAGTAGCGATGGAAGAGAGCTCACCTGCGATAGCCGCAGGGATGTGGGTTGGTCAAATCAGCAATAAATATAGGTAGTTAAAATAGTTAGCTAGCGGTGCTTATTGAAGCAACATGCATTAATGGCCGATCAAACCATTAGAAGGGTAAGATTATCAGTGGATTTGGTGTCATTACTGTTGGATTTATTCATGATGGAGATAGTAGATTTGGCAATGATGAGTTTGAATTGGGAGGAAGGCATTGTTCAGAATATTTTAGTTGAGCGAGCAGAGTGTTGAGAAGAGCGTGAGTTATGGAATTGTGTTGTGAGATTTTGGTGAGTTGTAGAGTAGAGGTGTAGAATCATCGGGTGCATCGTAAGGTTTAGGGAGTGCAACATGTTGAGCGACCCCGAAGTAATTGAGATTCCCATTGAACAGGAATCCCCCATTCATCCCACAGCTGTCGAAGAAGATGAGCATTCTAGTAGGCTCATCATCCATCCCCAAGAGAAAGAAATAGGTTTAGAATTGTTGGGTGCTGAGGTAGACCCGGGTTCTTATGCTTTTATCTTCGCACCAACAAACACACCCACAGTGTTGGCCCTTTCGGCAACAACCTGCGAACAGGTTGCAGTCTCACCCGAAACAGCTATGGGGTGCCCCAGAATCAGGTTTCTGCAGGTGAAAGAGGGATATTACTGTACCTTTATCCTTAACAAATAATAATTATGTAATATAGAGCTTCGGCATTCACTTAAATAGCTTCGCAGTATAGATAAAAAGACAATTCTTGCTCAAACCTTAACTGAGAATTCACAGCGAAGTTAATACTTAGCGATTTATCTTACTTTATCATTCATATACTTATCAATTGCATAAAAATATAACAAGAACAAAATAAAAAGAACCACCACAACACAAGATATACGTGGTTCACCCCCAATGTAGGGGCTACGTCCACAGAACTGCGTTATATTCAACAATTTACAAAACAAGCAGTTCTGACCTGTGCACTCAGCTACAAATCTTCTCAACAACCCAAAGCTGCGCACTTAGCTGCAGACCCTTTCTTCCAAAACCCTCTGCACACTCAGCTGCATAGGTCATCCATGCACTTAGCTAGGACTTAACCTTAACCAAAAATAGACCTTAGCTTCTTCGCATCACATCATTATCATAACAAAAATCTTCTAAAAATTTCCCTTGACTCCTTTACATAAGTTCCTATTTATACAAGTGCACTATTACAATATCATGGGCTTAAACCATGGGCTTAAAAACTATGGGTTCCCAAAACCCAGGGGTCATTTACAAAAGGAGGGGATTTGACCCAACCCCGAAACCCCTGATGTCGACTGGTCTGTCAAAGTAAAATCTGCCGTTGTGGTAACGACTGATGATGAATTTGACCGCGGCTTCCTTTGTACCAGTGAAGCTGGCCATGATAGGTGTGTTTGCATAGGAATAGATGGTGCTATGCCTCACTTTCTCAGCCTGCGGGGTCATCCGTCGGCCTTCGAATGCCGATTCTTGAATCTCTGTCCATAGCTTTTGAAACGGAGCCTCCTGGACTTTCGCGTTTTGGATTCGCTTGAGTCGCTGGAGTAGGGGTGAGTCTGCTGCTTGAAGTTCTTGAGCCTTAGCCGAAGCTCTAGTGCGTTTCGGTGCCATGGTTTCTGAGTGCTCAGACTGGTCGGAATTCTTACAGGGTTCACAAATTTCAGTTGACTGGGAGTTTGAATGCTCAGTAGGTGCGTGGTGTGGTAAATGAACTGTGGAATGTTCATTATTTATAGGCGCGGGTGGGGTGGAGTGTTGAACTGGGTGAAGTAATGGTGGACTTGACAGGCCAACTGCAACACTCGAGTGCGATTTCGTGAATCTGGGTCGGGGCTCGAGGCCATTAATGCGGGATGGGACGCTCCAGGTCGGCGGTCGGTGTCGGTGGTGAGAACGGTCGACATGGTCGGTCGATGAGGATGGTCGATGGAAATGAAGTCGGTTGTCGAATGGGTGAGTAGCTGTCATGATGGTGGTTCTGGGTGTACGGTTTATGGTTTTTTGGAATTTTTGTATCTTTTTATAGGTTTTTAGGATCAGTTAAGACCGTTATATGATTTTTTTATTTTTTTATTTTTTTATTCAATTTCGGTATCGTTTAAGTATTTCGGTATCGTTTAAGTCGGGCTCCATTAACAAGCTTCCGAAATACCAGGCCCTGTAAGGTTTTTAGTCGAACCGACCCATTAGGATGTATTTCTTCGACAACATAAGGGCCCATCCATTCTGTGTGCACTTTCTTAGGCTTGCCTTTGACTCGACTGTTATACAGTAGGGCAAGGTCACCGACTGACAGATTTTTGTTTCTGATATTACGGTCGTGCCAAGCTTTCTGCTGTTGTTTTTGTATCTCTTGGTGCTGGATGGCCATGAGTCGATGTTCTTCTAATTTATTAAGTTGAAAGAGTCGGTCCTTCCGGGCCTGTTCAACATCGACATGTAATATCTGTGCGACTATAGGTGCCTGTTGTCTGAAGTGCAGAGGTACGACTGCTTCCTGTCCATATACCAGTCGAAAGGGGGTTTGATCAGTCGACCATTTATACACAGTCCTGTATGCCCATAAGACTGCAGGAATCTTCTCATCCCAGTCATCTTTGTCGGCATTGCATATTTTAGTCAGTCCTTTTGTCAGGGTTTTATTGAAAGCTTCAATGGCACCATTCGACTGAGGGTGGTAGGCTGTACTCCGTCGGTGGTCGATGTGAAACTTGTTGGTTAGATGTTTGATAGTTTTGTTAACAAAGTGTGATCCTTGGTCGCTGATCAGAGTGAGTGGACATCCAAATCGAGTAATAATATTTTCATAAATGAACTTAGCAGCTACTTCACTTGAGCAGGTCTCGACAGGTTCTGCTTCTGCCCATTTAGTGACATATTCGACTGCAGTGATAATATACCGTGCACCTGACCGTCGGGCTGGGATAGGGAATGGTCCTATGAAGTCGATAGCCCAAATTTCGAATGTAAGACTAGGGTTTACAGAGATCAGGGGCATTTCTGTACTCGGCAGTGGTCGACCAAGTCGTTGGCATTTATCACATCGACTAACAAAGGTTTTACAGTCCTTATGAAGCGTCGGCCACCATAGTCCAGACTGTTGAATTTTCTTAGCAGTTGTGTCGGCCTGAAAGTGTCCTCCTGTTGGTCCGTAATGTGCTTCGTGCATGATTTGCTCTCATTCATGGGCAAGTACACATCTTCTAATAACATCGTCTAACCCTATTTTGTATAGAAATCCGTTGATGAGGCTGTAGGGGGCAGCCTTCATAGCTAGGATTTGCTTCTTTTTAGTGTTAAGATCTTCGGGGGCCTGACCTGTTGCTAGGAACGAGCGATTTCCTCCAGTTCTTCTGGTACTGCTTCTATACGGAATAGATGTGCATCTGGTAGGTCGTCGTCTATTCCAGTCGGTTCCTCTCCTGTGTCGATTCGGGATAGGTGGTCGGGTCCCACATTTAACTTCCCTGGTCGGACAACTACTTCGAACTCAAATTCTTGGA
>LPNX010643251.1:135081-167661 GCA_001517045.1 Pseudotsuga menziesii
TTAGATTTCCATCTGAAGCTTTTACCTTCGGTATGTTCATTTTCCAATTGTAATCGGGTCGACTCGACTTTTGTTCCTCTGTGAAGACTATGGCAGTTCTTGACCGGTCGAGGGTCTTGGGATGGGTGTGTTTCAGTCGGTTGAATGAATTGTTTGATTTGTTGTGCAGGCTCGACTAATTGTTTATCCTCAGGTATAAAGTTGAAGGCTTTGATGAAGTTGGCTTTTAGTTCATTCCAGAAAAAGGTTTCACCTTTGGCTTCCTCCATCTTATACTATTTGCTAGGTAAGTCGTCTAGGGTTGAGGGAAACAAGTGTGGCCAGGCTCTCTCATCCTTATGCCCTAGGCTTCTCCATTCTTTTTCACAAGTTTGGATGTGTTCTTCGGGGTTCTGGCCTTGATTAAAGATGGGGATCTGTGCTTGTGGGGTTAGTTTCTTTCCACCAAACCTTTCAACAAAATAAGTTGCTGCACTAGTCCAGGTCTGAAGTTTTGTCTGATGGGTATCCCACCATCTAGCTGCTTGACCAGTGAAGGTTTCTACTAAACTCTGTAGTCGGCCATGTTCTCCAATGTTCTTAGACACTTGTTCAACATGCATGACTGGGGATTCCCTCTCCTTATACCTTGTTTGTGTCCTGGTTGTGTCGTTGGTCGGTTGTAAGGTAGGGTGTTCTCTTATTTTTCTCTCAAAAATCTTGGGGATAATTGAGACTAGAAAGCACTGTCAGGTGGGTTTTTTCTGTACTGTTTGGATAGTCCAGCACCCTCTTGCTTGTGTTTCATAGTTTTCCATTTCCCAGTCATATAGTTCAGCATCTGAATTGTAACCAACTGAGTCGGGGTTGCCTAAGTAAAGCTCCCCTTGGGCGTTTGGTTCTGTGTAGTCAGTATTATTTTGGATCTAATAAAGTTGTCGGATATCGACATCCTCATCAATTGGTTCAACCCAGGGTTGGCCTTGGGAGGGGTTAATAGGTACTATGACCTTTTGACCCTTTCCTTTAAGTTTAATACGTTCTTTGTCTAGGGAGATAGAGGCTTTCATCTTTCTACCCCAAGGTCGACCTACAAGGGCTGGGAAGGAGCTAGATCCTTCCTTTGGGTCAATAATTTCGAAATTGACCTTAGTCGATATGCCTTTAATGGTTGTGTCTACATTTTTCCAAACCCCAATGGGTTCAATAAGGCCCTGGTCGGCTAGTTTTAGATAAATGCCTGACTCATAGAGTCGAGGTCGTCCCATCCTTTCCCAAGTATCCCGGGTCATTATATTGACCTGAGACCCAAAATCAAGCACCACTTGTCGGACATGGAACCCTTCAATTTCTAGGTCGACAAGAGGATCTACATCATTTTTATCTTTTTGATTTAAACTACAGATGTTCTTCGTTTGTTTCTCAGAGTTAGTGCTTTTGATTTGATGCAATAAATCAATGAACTGACGGACAGATTTATCTGTGTGAATGAGATTTGTGAGGTGCTGGGTCGAGTCGTGTCGACTGTGACTAATGTCTTCGTGCTGGGCAAGTTGTGAAAATATGTTTGTGGCTTCTTGATATGTATGTTGTGCCATGGAAGGGTCAGGGTATGTGGTTGTGTGTCTGATCTTACTAATCTGCGGATTGTCAGGCCCAGTTTTAGTGCCTTGTCGAGTGACGATGTGCAAATTCTTAGTGGTTATGACATCATTCTTCTGGACATAAGACAAGACATTAACATTCTTTTTATTACTAATTTTTTCCAACATTGTAGGGCAATCCTCCAAGGAGTGATCACCTACCCCACAATGTGTGCAAAATTTTAGATCAGTCCTGTCTTTGTATGGACAGTCTGCGCATCTGTGCCCTTCTTTGTAACAAATAAAGCATTGAGTAGGTCGACGACTTCGTATTTCTCGACTTCCAATGAATCGACCTGTTCGTCCAAACCCTGGTCGTCGATTGTCATTCCGACGGTCGTGGCGTCGGCCATCATTTCGTTGTCCATTCTGATTATTGTTATTGTTCTGCTCTGTGTTCTGTGCTACAGCATTAGTCTGGTAGACGGCCTGGTAGTTTTGTCTATTTTTGAGGTTGAGATGGCAGTCGGCAGTGTTGTGATTGGCAGTTTCACAGATAGCACACCAGGAAGATTTGCCATTCTTCATATTGTAAGGACAGTCGGCGATGGAATGGTCTCCTCGTTCCTGGCAGATGTCACAAAACGCTTTTGTCTGTACAAAACGGACATCTTGTCGACTGAATTGCTGTCGACAGTTATCCTTTGTATGTCCGGCTATTGAACAGCTAGTACACCAGATGTCTTGGTTCTTAAGTGTGAGCTCTTTCAAGGACTTTTGCATATTCTCCAGCTGTTCTTCGAAGCGGTGGTCGGTCGGGCATGCAGGTATGTCTTCATCCATCTCGACCTGCAAAGCTTTTGTCAACGCATCCTCGTACGACTTGAAGGTCTCCAGACTGATGTGTCGGCGAATTTTCTGTGAAAGGCCTGCAAGGAACCATTGAATGAGTAATTGTTCGTCGATGACATAGTCCAACTAACTCAATAGATCCTTCCATCGTTTATCGTAATCGCGGACTGTTTCTCCTGGCTTCTGTTGCGTCGTCTTCAGCTTCTTGGCTGCCAGGTGTTTAGCATCGTGAGTCTTGAAGAAGGATAGGAATTGCATCTTTATCTCTGATTTTGTTGCATTAGGTTTCCGTTCAGTAAATGTCATATACCATGTGAGAGCTCTTTTCCGAAGGGCTCCTGTGAACTGGGCTATCTGTCGGTCCTCTTCTGTTACTTTATTAGCCTCCCATATCGACTCGCAGACAAACCAGTGTCGTCGGGGGTCTTCGTCACCCTCATAAAGGGGAATCTGAGCAGATCCGTGGCCCATGTCGGAGTCACTGTCACTACTCTCGGATGATGTCGGAGGAGGAGGTGGAGGGGGGGGTGGGGTTGTTGAGTCGGACGAATCTGTCGGGGTGATGATGGGGTTTTGGTCGACGGAACTTATGCTTCCTTCAGGTGTCGACTCGCTTTTGTCGAAAAGTTGATTGGTGATAATTTGTCTTCGTAACGACCCACTGTCACTTGGTGTGCTCAGGTCTGACTCTTGTGTATCTTCGGAAGATGTATGTGGCAAGGGGGGTGCTCCTTCATGTGTCGGCAGGAGCAAGTGGATACTACGAAAGGAGGGTGCCATTTGAAAGGTCACCCAATTTCCTTCGATCGGTCGACGTATTACAAGATGTCGACCCGGGTATGGTTCATCACCTAGTCGGCTCCAGAGTGTGATGTCGCCAGCTCTTAGTCGAAGGTCGTCTTCAATAATAGTTTGTATTCTGGTACGCGGACTGACTGTGGAAAGGGTTACTGCTTCGTCGAGAACAATTAGTTGGAGAGCTTCTGGCTGCTCTATCGATATTTCATCATCTTCAGGGGACGCCGCTTCTTCTTCTTCGCCTTCTCTACGTCGGTCATGACCCGACTCGGGCGGTACTTCATCATGGTCGGTCTCCCTCGGGTTTCGCTGCAGCTCTGCGGCTCTTTCTCGTCTGGCTTCCCTTTTCTTCTGTCTTTCCTCCCTTTCGATTCTCTTAATGTCCGACATACTGTAGTACAATACTAGGCCTTCAGTTCCTCTTCGGTCGATTCTGCATTACTGGCGACGACGACTCTGGTCGACTAGGATCCACTATGCTCTAGGTCCGACACACGACCAGCTACCCCCCCATGGCCTACCCGACGCTTTTTAGAAAGCTCGGATAGTGTCTACTTACTCAGGAAGTATTCCCACTCCCTTTCAGCAATGAATTTTTCCCACTTCTTCTGCTTCTCCGCCCAATTAGTGTTTGAGGGTGGGTCTATTAAGAGAGGTCGAGGTTCCACAATGTGCCCAGCTCCTTTCTCTATTAAAAATTTGAACAGTAACGCTGGCAAGGAACACAAGAATTGATCAGTAAATTCTGTGAAAAATTTCTGTCGGACGGTTTCCACAGAAGTCCTGTCTTCGACTGCTTGTTCTTCGCAGAAGTCGTCGGCTATCTTTTCGAACCACTCCGAGAGATTTGTACGTCCTCCTCGGATCAGTCTCTGGAGTAACTGTGCTTCTTTAGTCTTGTCCGGTTTTCTCGTCCAAAAGCTGCTTCAGTAGGTGTGGCACGGATTCGACCAACTTTTCGTGAGTCTCAGTGAAAAATCTGGCTTTTGCTTCTGCGACTGTCAATCTGTTCCTTCTCGCGTAATTTTGTAGATAGTTAGCAATTTTGCGCTCCCACCAGTCCTTGATCTCCTGCTCTGGTATCATATGTGAGCATATATTCAGTTATGTACTACCGGCAACGGAACCAATGTTGTAATCCTACAGATCACATAAGGTTACCAATAATACATACAATAATATACACAGATGCAAGAGACAAGAACTGATATCATGAACAGATTATATTATTCTCAATAGGTCATACAAAGCCAAGAACTGAACTATGTTCTTGTGTGGCTCAACAGCCTAATATACATGTTACAAACAGTTACAATCATAACTACCTGTCGGTTCACCGAACCGACACGACTATTAGTTAACAGACTAACTACTGTGTTTACTCGGCCGACCGATGTAGTCGGTACCTCGACTTAGTCGGCTGATCGACTAAGTCGGTCTTCGTTCAAGTCGACTTATGTCGACTTGCTCCTTCTACAGATGCTGCTACAGCTGCACAGTTCCTTTTTGAAAACATCATCAATAGGTTTGGATGCCCAGTAATTTTGATGAGTGATCAAGGCACACATTTCTTGAACAGCACTATTGAGGTATTGACAGAAGAATTCTAGATCCAACACCATAAGAGCACTCCCTACCACCCACAGGCTAATGGTACAGTGGAGGCCTTTAATAAGATTTTAGAAAATGCTCTTACTAAGATCTGCAATAGGCAGAGGAATGATTGGGACCTCAAATTTAATGCTGTATTATGGGCATACAGGACCACATGCAAGAAACTTACGGGACACACACCTTTCAACTTGGTGTACGGACAGGAGGCTATTATGCCTATGGAGTATATTCTTCCCAGTTTAAGAATCACTCAGATTACTGAGATGATTGATACAGACGCAGCCGAGGAAAGGTTAGCACAGTTGCTT
Source organism: Pseudotsuga menziesii (assembly GCA_001517045.1). Lineage (NCBI taxonomy): Eukaryota > Viridiplantae > Streptophyta > Pinopsida > Pinales > Pinaceae > Pseudotsuga > Pseudotsuga menziesii. The sequence goes on from LPNX010643251.1 coordinate 140,216, forward strand.
GCCTTAGAAGAAGACAGATTCATCGCCGGATTCCATCAGAAAGTGCAGAAGGCGCAAGAAAAAGATTGGCATGACAGACACATTAAGAATAATACTTTCAAGATCGGAGATCTAGTGCTCCTCTATGACAGAAAATTCATTAAGTTTCCAGGGAAGTTCAAGACACATTGGCTGGGGCCATATCAGATACAGCAAGTCACAGAGGGAGGTGCCGTTCAGCTCAGCTAGCTGAATGGGGAGCTTTTGCCCACATGGATTAATGGCAGTAGGCTTAAGCCCTATAGTGATAGCCACCCCGCCTCTTAACCAGTCTAAGCGGTGCAGATGTCCAGTGTAGTTGAAAGGAGGCATCACACCGGGAACGAGTCTACACTGACAAAAAAAATAAAAAATAAAAAAATAAAAAAAAATTGTTTTATGCAGGTGATGCGGAGTCGCATCGCAACAACGCGATGTTTCCCCGTGCCACGTACTCAGTTTTGCAACTGACAAAGGACAGTCAAGTCAGCAGCTGATAGGTAGTTAATGAGGTAATGATCCATATATCTTACCATATATTTGGCAGCAGTATAATCAATTTTTCCAAATTTGGCAAATCTCCGACGGGACCGACGCCTGTGCACACACGTTTCGAGGGAAATTCGATCGTATTTCCACATTTATTAGGGATCAGATGGTGGGTGTGGTCTTGTCCAGGCATTAATGATGACCGACGGGTCCAGTCTATATGACCGTTGCATCTAGGATTATCGTATTGGGCATAAAAGCAAAAAGTATTCAATTGAGACGGTTACATTTGCAGAAAAACCGAGAGCCATAGAGTTAAGTTGTTAAGAGTTATGTGTCTAGAGCTAAGTGGTTACAGAGTGCTATGATTTTCAGAAATTGCATCCAGTGCACGTCTGCCATTTTTTACTGAGTGGGTTATGTCCGAGGATGAACCGATAGCAAACATTTTGAGAAGATTTCAACGTTACGGCCTTGCCGGAGCTATGACAACGCCACCAAAAAGTGCTCCACCAAGTTCGTCACAGACCAGACAGCAACCACAAACGAGGAGCCAATCTCAGGTCAATGATGAATCTGGTTCAAAGTGTGAGGAAGAAGTTCATAGTGGAACAGACTACATGATACCACGAGTCGAAGGCGCACCAGCACCAAAAATTTCTAAGAACGCTAAGTATACTGTTCCCATACCACCCATTGATTCTTGAGTAAAGGAAAATGGAGATCTAGTAGGATATGCTGCTGTTGTTAAATTTGTAGATTATAACCTGGAAGAGGGTAAGACATATCCTCAGTTCAAGACGGACAGATATCTGAAGATTGAGAAGAACATAAGGACAGGGAGAGATGAATGTGTTCCCCTGCCGCATGTCCAGATTCTTGAGTGGTTAGGACTGCTCAATTTGCTGAGATTACCTCATTTTGGACGGGGTATAGAGGTTAACGTCGTGGTGTGAATTTTACTTTCTTGCGTACATGGAGGGTACCTCTGGCTAGGTGACAAGGTAGACCTGAACATTGATTTGATACATCGTATCACCAGCCTGTCCAAGACAGGTAGACACCCTGATATACAGACAACAGGAAAAATCAAGGACTCCAAGTTACCACAAGCCCTAGTAACTAAGTATCAGCGACAGAGAGGAGGATGGGGTTATGACATTTCAAGCATACCAAATGATACACTTAGATTCACCGCCAGTCTGCTCGCGGGAAGACTCCTAACCAAGGTTCAACCAAAGGAAGTTACAGGATCCATAATTCACTTGGCCATACAGGTCACCGAGGGGGAATAGTTCAATTGGTCTCTATTCTTATTAAATATGCTGCAAGCAGATTGCTTGGCAGCTCAGGATGAAGCCAACCACCCTTTCCATTTTTCGTGGTTGCTTGTACTTTGTGCATTTGTCGGATGGAAGGAGCCACCTCATACCCAATTTCCACAGATAGCACGTGGCGCACCCAAAGGATTGCGCTATGTCAGGTTATGGGAGACCAACCGCCCAGTCAAGAAAGCAATCAATGTGATGGTATTCCATGACTACTATAAGCTTTTGATGAAGGTCATTCAAGAGAAACCACGGCTCAGCATGGAGATTGTGGACACGTATCATAGCCGGCTTAATTTTATGGCAGATAGCCATTTAATCTATCTGCGGCCGAAAAAGACTAAGCGGGATGATTGGGCTACTGGCTCATTTAGGATGATATCCCAGGACGTCAAAGGAGTCATAAGAGACTTCGACAACCAATGGAAGTAGGAATATGAAGATACCGCACCACTATCGTCAAACAGTGCAGAGACAGAACACCAAGACAAGGACAAAGATAACGCAGACACCCAGACGCAATCTTCAACAGAGGAACCACTACCAGGGGAAAAGAAGAGACCTTCATAGCAAGGACCACCAGGGACGCAGCAAAAGAAAAAATAGAAAACCTCAAATTCAACTGTGAAGACCGCATTGACAGACGATGACTAAGAACTCATCGCAACAAGGACGTGTGACACATTGAAGGACTCACTTGACGTGATGAAGGAGTCACAGGAAAAGAGCCAGAGCACAGTCGAAAAGAAACTTTTAGAATTAAGAATGATTACAGAGAAGACTGCCATGAGGTACATTCCACCTGAAAAGTTGAACACCGGAGAAACCTCGTCACCACCGATGTCCCGCCAGGAAATATTAGCAAAAGATCGCCTCAATACTGTGTTAATTCCACCAGGGAGTATCCGATTCCCTGCCACAATGAAGGACCCTCCAGTTCAGTTTAGACAATCCATTGAAGTTAACCTTGTAGAGTTTAATATTGACCAGTTTCATATGATCCAGCAGCAGTTAGGTGCAGAGCTCAAGAGTAGAGAGCTCGAGACTTACCAACAGAATACACAGCTGAAGCAAAAGAATGCAGCACTTGCTATCAATGTTCAGAAAAGGGCAGACGAAGTACGAACATATGAGGAAAGAGAGCAAGATCTTTCTCAAGTTTTGCAGAGCATTGCATTGGAACTGCCCCAATGTAACATTGAGTTTGCCTTACCAGTTCCGCAGAAGCTAAGGAGAGTAGCAGACAGAGCAAAGGCTCTGGAAGAAACCGTGACTAGGATGGACGTAGAAGTGGCCAAGATGAAGGCAGACCATGAGGTGCAGATCGCTAAGCTTGAGGCTCGCTTACGAGACACCTCCTAGGCAGACCAGAAAGCGTGAGTAGAAGCCCTTCGACTCGCTTCTGCACAGATGCAATCTCACATCGACGAAGCATGGTTAGTACTAACTGAGGCGATGAACACATGGGCCGAGTTAGATGAGCCGCCGGAGAAAGTAGAAATCCAGCAAAGTATTCAGTAGATAGAGAATACTGCTGCGACAATGAAAGAAGAAATTAAGGGCTTGGCAGCTCTTCAAAAGATGAGGAAGACAAAGGAGATGAACTATTTGCAGTAGGAAGCGCAACAATTAAGAACCAAGGAGATGCACATTAATGACCTACTTCAACCGTATCAAGAGAAAATTGCAGAGATAGTTGATACAGTTGAACAGAAAATGAAGGAGTTCACTACCACCAGGGAGAAAACTGACGCCATAGAGGATGCTAGTATTAGTCAGGCTTTGCTTGAATCGGCACAAGAGAGTGTCAAAGTGATGCAGAAGGAAGTCACAGGACTTTGGGACAAGTTGCATAGGGCTTCGTAGGAAGCCAAGGAAAAACTACAGTAGGAGAATCCCACTGCAAGTGGATCGAGGATGAGCCACAAGTAAGTGTTAGGGGACTGTTGGAGCAGGGCCCCGCAGCTACAGAATAAGCTGCTATTTTTAGCGAAAAGAAGTTAAGACAGAGCTACGACGTCGTAGCACGTTTCTAGCTGGAGAGCAGAGCTGGAAACTAGGACTTAGGATAGAAAAGTCAAGAAGGCAACAGTACCTAAGCGGCCAAGAAGAGAGAGCTCAACCACTGCATTAAAGGCAGCGGCAGAAGACAGGAGGGCTCAGCGACCCTCATAAAGGAGAAGGAGCAACGAGGCTGAAGCATTGAAGGTGAAGGACAGAAAAGCGAAGCGGTGTATAGTAACCATGATCAGTGCCGGGAAGCATGGAAGACTGCAGAGAGCTGTGGTGTGACGGAAAGTGGCTACCTCAAGTACAGATATGGCCAACTATCACTACTTAGGTTTTGGGTTACTGTTGGGATAGGCCCACAGTGTTGTAATGGCAAGACCTTCGGGCTGCCTATATAAGAATATATTTTGTATTGTAAAAGGGTTGGTTGGCAGGTTGAAGAGCTAGCTGGTCATTTTGTTAGTTAGTAGTGTTTTGCAGACTATTAGAGTGTTGTAAATCCTAGCTCTGGTTCTATTATTAGCAATAGCAATATTACGCTAACCAGTAGCTAGCTTATAGAATATGTATGTAAAGATCCGCAGGGATCAACAGAGAGGGAAGAGTATATTGTAGGAGAGCAATACAGAAGAGAAAGAGATCTAAGAGAGAAGATCTTAAGCTGCATATGCGGTGCAGCAGAACTGTGTTTTACCTTCCCCTGAGCTATAATAAAAACACAGTTCTATGGATGTAACTTCCATCCTTGAGGTGAACCATGTTAAAATCAGTGTATGCGATTGGTTTATGTCTTATGTTTATTTATGCATTTCTCAGTCAGTTTATGGAATTTGTTTACAGTTTAATGAATGAATGTGTTAATCAGTTCACAGCAATAGAGAAGGATAAATATAGTTTAATATCTTTGGCATGATTTCTATGGGTCATTCATGCTTTGCGTAAAACAGTCTCTATTGCAATATCGAATAGCCTTGTATGTTAAGTCTTGCATGTCGACACGAGCAACGCTAAGTGCGCTAAACCGCGGAGGTAGGATATCACAGAGAGGTGATACCGCACCGGTAGAGGAGTTGCAATGCGCGATACTGCAGGTGAAGGACTTAGCGTTGGGCAGGAACTGCGTGTCGCATCGTGCGTGGTGATGCGATAAGGTTGGAGATATCGCGGGCCTGAGAAAGTGTGCACTGCAGGAAAGGATCGTGTGGTGGTATAAGGGAATATCTTGTGGCCAGAAGAGCTGTGAGGTGAGGAAATCGCGCGACGTGAGCAGGAGATCACCCGACGTGCAGAGGAGAGACCGCAGCTAGGAGAGCTGCGAGCCACCAGTGGGATTGCCACAGAACCCAGTCCAAGACACTTGAGTCCTTGGCCAACCCATTAGAGTCACTTCGGGTGAGACTTCAGGCCGCTTTGTGGTCTGTTGCCGAAAGGGCCAGTGATCTAGGGGTGTTGTTGGTTGATTATAGTAAACCCGGGTCTACCCATAGCAGCCAACAGATGACCATTCTGAAAACGCTTCTTCTTAATGTGTCTATCATGCCATGATTTTTCTCTAGCTTTCTGTACTTGCTGCTGGAAACCTGCAATGAATCTGTCTTCTTCTAGTTCCAGTATCTTCACCAGCCTTTCATTCAACACGGCTGGATCATCCATCTCTATGAAGAAAGATATTCTGAGGCTAGGAATAATGTACTCCATGGGCATAACTGCTTCTTGTCCATATACTAGCCTAAAAGGTGTGTGACCTGTCAAATTATTGCAAGTGGTTCTATAAGCCCATAATACTACTGGTATTCTAAGATCCCAATCATTTCTATTAACATTGCAAACCTTCGTTAGAGCGTGCTCAAGAATCTTGTTAAAGACTTCGACAGTTCCATTTGCTTGAGGATGGTAGGCAATACTCTTTTGATGATATACTTGAAATTCTTTGGTCAATGCTTCAATAGTATTATTCAGAAAATGTGATCCTTGATCACTCATAAGAATTCTAGGACACCCAAACCTTGACAATATATTATCAAATATGAACTTCGCAGCTGTAGCAGTGCTATAGTCCTTGACTAGTTGAGCTTCGGCCCAACGAGTAAGGTAATCAATTGCTGTAATAAGGTATCTTGCTCCAAATTTCTTTGTAGGGGGATTGATTGGTCCAACAAAATCAATAGCCCACTTGTCAAATGATTATAAAGTTACCTGTGGAACCAGAGGCATCTCATCCCTCCTAGATGGTTTGCCTATCCTCTGACAGATATCACAGCTGTGGCAAAACTCTATTTCATCCTTATGAATCATAGGCCACCACAATATAACTGTCAGAATCTTCTGTGCCGTAGCTTTTCCTGCATAATGACCTCCTACTGCTCCAGAATGTGCTTCATCCAAAATCAATGGCTTTTCATGCTCCAGGACACATCTGCGCAGTATTTCATCTAGTCCCATCTTAGATCGTTGTCCTGCTATCAAGGTAAAGTCAGCTGCTCTAACCACCAGCTGCTTCTTCTGCTGTGTTGTCATCTTAGAAGGTGCAAAACCTATAGACAAGTACTGAACAATATCTTGGAAATAGTCATCAACCGTCTGGATGGCAAACAACTCGGCATCAGGAAGACCTTCATCCAAACTAGTGGGTTCTTCTCCTGACTCGAGCCTCTACAAGTGGTCAGGCCTTAGGTTAAGTCTTATTGGCTTAACTATGATCTCAAAGTCATACTCCTGAAACAAAGTCAGCCATCTGCATATCCTTCCACCTAAAACAGGCTTGTTAACCAAAAAATTCAAAGCAGAATGGTCAGTGAACATCTTCAAATGAGATCCTAACAAATAATGTCGAAATTTCTGCAAGGCACAAACCATAGCTAGACCTTCTCCTTCTGTTGTAGTATAATTCTTTTCTGCTTTGGACAATTTTCTACTTGCGAAAGCAATAGTGTGACCAATATTACCTTCACCTGACTGAGCCAATACTATACCTAAAGCAATGGAAGATGCATCGACATGAACATGAAACTCCTTACTCTAGTCAGGGAATACTAAGATAGGGGCAGTTACCATTTTTTCTTTCAAAATATCGAAGCTTTCCTAACATTCAGGTGTCCATTCAAACTTAATATCTTTCTTCAATTTCTTTTCCATAGGGCCTGTAATCTGAGCATATCCTTTAATGAATTTCCTCTAATATCCAGTATGACCAAGCGTAGTGCGAAGTTGCTTAACAGAATTCAGAGGTGGCAAGTTCACAATAATGGCTATCTTCGCAGGATCCCCCATCAATCCTTGCTTGCATACAATGTGACCTAGTATAATTCCAAAAGGTGCACAAAAGAGACACTTCTTCAGGTTTAATGAAATCTGATACTGTCTACACTTGTCCAGCATAAGTCTTAAACTGGTTATATGATCCTTCAATAACCCAAAGATAGTCCAATCATCAAAGTAAACTTCCAAGAACTTATTAATAAATTCCTTAAATGCAGATATGACTACTTTGGAAAACATAGCGGGTGCATTCTTCAATCCAAAGGGCATAACAGTATGTGAAAAGATCCCATTTTTGTAGCGAAGGTTGTTTTATGTCGATCCTCCAGAGCAATTCTTTTCTGATGGTAACCTAAAAATCCATCAGTGAAAGAATACACTTCTTGATTTCCGACATTGTCTAAAACTTCATCTGTAAAGGGAGTAGGAAAAGGATCATGTAAATAGGCATCATTAAGCTTCCTCATATCAACACAGATTCTGATTTCTCCTTTGGTCTTCTTTTCTTATACCACCATAGGGCTGACCCATTCAGACTCTTCGACAGGCTCAATTATTCCTACAGCGAGCATCTTATCTAGCTCCATCCTGACTTTTTCTTTATACTTAGGGTTAATCTTATAAGGGCGCTACTTCACAGGCTTTGCATCAGCTTTCAAAGGTATTTTTATCACTCCTATATCACCAAGGATACCTTTCATTTCTGAGAACTTCATCGAAAATAAGTCCTGATACTCATGGAGGAGTTCAGTCACTTTGCTCACCATTTCTTCATCCCAATAATCTCCAATGGTAGCGTACTTACGCATTTCTTCTGATCCAATGTTTAATTTCCTTATATTCAAAGGTTGAGTTACTTCAGGTGATTCGACTACTAGTCCATGTAATTCGCAATGTCCTTCTGACTCAGGAATATAAATGTTGTGAGGGTCATCGTCTTCGTCAATGGCGAGGTTATAGCATTCTACTGCATTAGCTTCTTGTTCCTTCCAATTAGGTTGGTACTCAGCTATTTCTTTATCATCAAACACCTTAGTATGGATCAAACTAATAGCTGTGTCCAAATCAGGGAAAACCTCAGTGATATAAAATGTGAGCACAAAACTATTAGCAAGGCTAACCCAACTTACAGTACCATGGCGTAGCTCCACCTCTACATACCAGTTCTTTGCTACATGTTCCAGAGTGTGTACAAACATATCTACCCATTCTTCACAAGGTACATGCTTCCATTCTTCATAACACTGCTCCAAATGTTCCTGAGGGCTAGTCTTACCATTAAATCTGCTTCGTACCTCCTGAGGTTGATCCATGAATCTCAGGCGAAGAAACTTTTGACAAGCTCTCCAACTATGAATATACTTTTTATGATCATTCCACCATCTGGAAGTTGTGGCTCTGAATACTTAATCTAGAGTCTCCATTTTCTGTGAATCTGGTACTTGCTCTGAGAATTGTTCAATAAAATATTCTGGGTCTGTCAAGCCATCAAAAGTAGGTAAGATTCTTGTTTGTGAGCCAACCCATCTGATAGACTTAGTAATTCTTACACATCGATGTCCATGTAGCTCATAAATTCGATCCTGCCAATTCTTTAGGCCTTCGTCTGAATCAGTCATGCAAGAACTGTCACACTACCAATCCATTATACCTTCAACAATAGGGTTAACATAGTCTTCTTCTTGAGCTGTGATGTTGTAAATATGATCCAAAACATCCTGATCTTCAGCTCTGACTGGCTCTGTATACCTTTCTCCTTGAGAAGGGTCCAAGGGTACTATGACTCTCAAGCCTTTTCCTTCAAAATTCATATGTCTATTCTTAAGGTTGATTACTACATCATTGTCTAGTGCCCATTCAATTCCTAGCAATGCTGGATAAGGGTTGCTATCATCAATTATTTCAATGACTTCAAAATCTGCAAAGGTACTGACTCCATCAATATCCACTGGTACACTAGGGAATCTTCCCAAGGGCACAATATTCTGTTTATTGGCTAATATCAACTATATAAGGGACCATTCAAGCGTAGGTTTTCCCATTTGTTCCCATGTCTTCTTAGTTAGGACATTCACTTCTGATCCCAGGTCTAAAATGATATCAGTCATGTCATATTCTCCTATCTGGGCATGCAATCTCATTTCTCTTCCAGTCCTTCTAATTCTATTAACATTTTTTCCTCTATCAGAACTTTGCTGAGGTTTGCAAGACGCAATAACTTTCTATAACTCATTCAAAGCATTATGATTTCTTAATAGCTTCATACAACTCTGTAAAAATGATGACAGTGTACTTACTTGAACCGGCAAAGCTTCTTGAAACTATAACTGCTGTTGATGGTATTGTGTAGTTGCTACTGATGTTCTCGGATCAACAAAGTATTTTTTAGCTTCCATAAATGTTCTTTTTTCTTGTCCAACTTCGAAGGCTGGAATTTTCCCTGGGGTCTTACGGACCCAAGCCTCGTCAGGATGTTTCCCCTTATTCTGTACCTACGTCGTAGTTCCACTCATGGTAACAATGTTAATGGCTGGGATAGGTCTTTTCTCTACAGCAATCTTCTAAACATTTTGAGTAGGAGTGCCATTTCTTTCTTGTATCTTGGATATCAACTGTGGGAATTGCTCAATCACATTATCTACTACTTTGCAATATCGACATATCGTAGTTGGGTTCTGACAATCTCTAGCTACATGTCCTACCTTATTACAGTTATAGCAAATAATCTAGCCTCGTCCTCTGCCAGGCATATCACCATGACCACGACCTCTGAAATTACCTTGACCTGGTGTACCACCGCAGTAACCATATCCATTATTGCCTTGTGCATCGGTTTGTACCCTATAATCATCATAGGTTCATTCTCTCATGAGGTCAAAGCTGCAACATTCATCTTCATTGTGTCCAACTGACTTACAGAACTTGCAGTAGGGATTCTTAGGTACTTGAACATATCTTTTCAATAGATAGCAATCTTCAGGTCGATGTTGGCCAGTTGTTCTACAGATCTCACAATATAGGAAATTAGGGTTAAACGGGTTCAGTGCACCAGTATTCAAATAATTTCTTAGTGCAGGACACTATTATTTGTCATGACCTTCTATCTTACATCATGTACACCAAACCTCTTCTCGAATAGATTTCCCTTTTTTCATGTCATGAAGCTCCAAAGACATTTCTGCTAACTGTGCATGTATCTGGGCTATTCCAGAGTTATCTCCAACAGGAGTTGCTTCAAGTTTCATAGCAATTTCCAATGCCTCTTGTTGATCAGTAACCTTCTATTGCATAAGTGGAGTCCTGATATGAGGCAATAGTGCTGCAATGAACCATTATTTATGTTGTTCTGGACCAATAGTGAAATGAAATTGATCCAACAGAACCTTGAACCTCTGATCAAATTCTCAAACTGATTCACCTCACTTCTACTGAATTTCTTTCAGTTCACTTATACACTATGACTCCGATTTAGGCTTCTTGAATTCTTTGATCATTTTTTTTTTAATATCAGCCAAGATATAGTTCTGAGTATTGGAAAACTTCATAAACTAGGTCAAATATCAGTCTCTGAAAGAGGTGACCAGCTGTGCTCTTCTTGTATTTTGATCCATAATATTCTTAGCAGTCCAAACAACTTCGCATAAGAACCAAAACTGCTCTGGATCCTCTGATCCAGTTCCTTTAAAAACTGGGAGCTTGATATCTTCATTCACATGGGCCATAGTGAATCGAGGGGGAGGAGGAGGGGGAGGAGGAGGAGGAAGACTGGTAACAGGGGGGAGACTAGTAATAGGAGGAAGGGAACTTACTGAGGTAGACTGACCTACGACGGGACTACTCGGGCTAGGGATACTTTCATACTGTGAGGGGTTCTCAGGGATAACAAATCTTCGTTGTGGAGTTATAGGAGGGTTTCCAACAAAAGGGGTTTCTTCCGATTGAGCCTCTTCTGGACTTAATGAAGTATAATCGGTCTTCTGGCCTAGGATATAGGATCCAAGAGTTCTCTTGTATCTTTTACCATTGCGAAGCAAACCACTTTACTCGTCGAAGTCACTTTCGCTTCCAAACATAGGTTAGTAGCAATAAATCTAGCAATTTGATTGGATAAGCAATATGTGTTTCTCATCCAAGAGCATTTTAATTTTTAGACTTAATGAATTTAGGTAATTACCCCTTGGTCCTTTGAAAAAATGTCTTTCTACTTCGCTGAAAGAAGTATGTGTGTCGATGGCGAACTCCGTCACAAATGCTTCAAGGGTTCGCGTTGTCTAGAAGTCAACAGCTCTTGATACCGCATTGTTCACACTTTTCAATAGCTTAATTCTTTCTGGGGTCCAGTCAGGAGACTGATCTTATTTGAAGTTTGTCTTTCTTTCTGTCAACCTGGATAACCACTGGTGCAATTCTATGTGGATACTAGCAAAGAAAATTTCATAAATATCAGTGAAAATGTACCTTTGCAAGAAGTCATATGAGCTACGACGAGGGTCCTTATTCTCTCGTTCAGCAAATTTTAGATAAGTATATTCAACCCAGTCACTGATTTATTTTACTAAGGGCCTCCAAATCATATCCCTTTAGGTACGACGTAGATCCCTCTTGAAGCAGATATTGATTCAATCGGCAACGGAACCAATTTATTGGGTGCTGGGGCAAACCCGGGTTCTTATGCTTTTATCTTTGCACCAACAAACAGACCCACAATGTTGGCCCTTTTGGAAATAACCTATGAACAGGTTGCAGTCTCACCCAAAACAGCTATGGGGTGCCGCAGAATTAGGTTTCTGCAGGAGAAAGAGGGATATTGTACCTTTAGCCTTAACAAATAATGATTATGTAATACAGGGCTTCGACATTCACTTAAATAGCTTCACAGTATAGATAAAAAGATAATTATTGCTCAACCCTTAACTGGGAATTCACAGTGAAGTTAATACTTAGTGATTTATCTTACTTTATCATTCATCTACTTATCAATTGCATAAAAACATAACAGGAACAAAATAAAAAGAACCACCACAAATGAGATATACATGGTTCACCCCCAGTGTAGGGGCTACATCCACAGAACTGCGTTATATTAAACAATTTACAAAACAAGCAGTTCTGATCTGCGCACTCAGCTGTAGATCTTCTCAACAACCCAAAGCTGTGCACTTAGCTGCAAACCCTTTCTTCCAAAACCCTCTGCACACTCAGCTACAGAGGTCATCCATGCACTCAGCTGGGACTTAACCTTAACCAAAAATAGACCTTAGCTTCTTCACATCACATCATTATCGTAACAAAAGGCTTATAAAAATTTCCCTTGACTCCTTTACATAAGTGCCTATTTATACAAGTGCACTATTACAATACCATGGGCTTAAACCATAGGCTTAAAAACCATGGGTTCCCAAAACCCAGGGGTCATTTACAAAAGGAGGGGCTTCGACCCAACCCTAAAGCCCCTAAGAATATTTTGGACCACAACTCCGCTTACAAGCTTCACACCAAAACTATGAAGTTGCCAAAATTAAGGACCTTCAAGGTCCGAGCCCCAACAAGAATCCTAGTTCCACACCACCACAGAAAAGGCACACCCGCACTTCGGCTAGAGTACAAGGCGAGGGAACTGCACAAACTGGGCCGTAGATTTTGGGAGCTATAGAGTCTGCAGCACCCAGGGGCATCTCTATTAATGATATCTTGGGATATGTCTCTCCAACACATCTAGGAGCGAAGCCAGGGCAGCCTACGAAGGATCAAAATTATCCACGAAAATTGTCATCGTTTCCAAAAGGGATGACTTGCTCAGTTGATATCATCCGTACATTAATCAAGTTGAAGTTTGACGACCATGATTTCTTGTTGGTTAAATTTTTCTTGGATGAGCCCTATGAATCAGTTTTGACGGTTCTTGGTGCACCAATTTAGTGGATTCCTCAACCTTGGGCGAGCGGGTTGAACAACTCTAGATTGTTGGGGATCATCAATATGCCTCACTTTGGGCGACTGAACAAAGACCATGCATGTGTTAAAAAACTCTTGGCCTTCTTTCATGGTGGGATGCTTTGGTTGAATGAGCCCATTCATGTTACAGTTGACTTAATTGCAAGCATTACGGGCTTGCCGAAGGGTGGGGAAGATCCAATGCAGTATATCTGCAGGTGGGATACAAACAAGAAGATTTCCAAGTAGCTGAAGGAGCACTTTTGCTTATAGCATGATGGCTGCACCTATCGTAATGATAGCATTAATTCACAAGTGGTGTGTATCGGGGCACGTATTTTGGCAAGTAAGATCATTCGGGGAAATGCACAACTCAAGCGTGGTTTCCTATGCACAAAAATGCACAGAGGGCATGCAAATGAACTGGTCCTTATTTTTGCTCAATTAGTTGTTTGATGATGCTCTCATTTCTCAAGCTGGGTGGACATTTTCCTACAGTTGGCTATTAATTCTCATTGAGCTTGTCACATGGATGGAACCTGAATATTATCAGTCGATGGCTATTGATGCGATGAAGGTATGCTGTAGCAAATGTAATCAGAATTTGTAGTGGGTTGAAGAGCCCAGTCGATAGGTGGACTGTGTGATCCACTTTTGGTTCTATTGGAAAGTGATCCAAGCTACAGCTATAAAAGTTCTCCATTTATCCCAGTCTGTAGCGGCCAAGTATCAATGGCTCATTCAGTTCACAATCGGGCCTCACTTTATTTACATCTAGGCATGGCTGGACCTGACAAGCAGTGGCTACCTCTGGCCTAAAAGTTACTATTGAAGAATTGGATGATATTGTTCAGACGTGGTTGACCAAATAGCACGTGAGTCAGGAGGAACTCTTCAAGCCGCCACCTGATGCCCAAAACGAGCCTGTTCATAGGGAACTGAGTGTTCATGACTCTGACAATGAGTCATCGACGAACCCTAAGGCCAAAGCATAGCACATGTGGGAGGAAACCTGAGCCAAATGGTGCCAAGAATATGACATGGGTAGTGGTACCCAGTTAGGACTGGAGGACCAACTATAGCGGCTCATCAAAGAGGTCATTGACTCCTCCGAGGCTACGACACAAGCAATCTGAGAGTCCAACCACAAAGAGTTTGCTACAGTAAGAGATAGGTTGAATTCTATTTTTGATGTTATTTCCAAGAAGACACCCGAGAGACATGTGATGCAGGAAGGCCCGTCGATCAGCATCAGGCTGTAGGCTATGAACGTTCAAGTTCCCTCGACTGCGATTGATGCAGGGAGTGAAGAAATGAACCAATTATGCGATTGATCCAGAGTGTTGCCTTGGATATGAACAAGTAACTTGATCAAGTACTGGTGGAGATGCAGCATGTTTTCGCACAAGAATTGGCGGACAAATAGAAGGAGCCGACTGATGGATACGTGAATTCATAGAGCACAGTCGAGAAGCTGCAGAAAGAAGCAGAGGAGCTGCATTAGGTCAGGATGCAGATGGTGAAAGAGAACGTATGAGAGATCAATGCATTGAATGCAGCACATGCCAAGCTACAGTGCAAGGATTTTGAGGAAATCATCGAGCTGAAGAAGGTGCAAGATCGCCTGATCATTGAGAATGTGCAGCTATGTGCAAGTGTTGGTGAGGTTGAGCAAGTTGTTGATGAGGATTTTCAACATATTTTTGAGAACACGGTTGAGCTTACTGCAATCACTAAGGCCAAGCGACTTGGGGAATATATTGCCCAACTTTAGGACACCAACCTATTGCTCAATCCCCTGGTCCATCCATAGAGACTGTCAAAGTAGGTTGCTGAAGGGAAGGCTACTATTGAAGAGATAGTAGCCCAGTTTGAAACTATAGAGCAAGAGGAAAATGAAATTGTTGGAGCAGGGTCCCACAGCTACAGGAAAATATGCTACATCGGGATAGGGAGGTCAAATAAGAACAGTACCTGAGCGGCCGAGAAGAGAGAGCTCAACCACTACACTTAAGGCAGCAGCGAAGATAAGAGGGCTCAGCTACCCTCATAAAGGAAAAGGAGCAACGGGTCGAGGCATTAAAGACGAAGGACAGAAGTGGAGCGACCAAGGAAGCGGTGCCCATACCCACGATCAGCACCAGGAAGCGTGGAAGATTGCAGAAAGCTATGGTGTGATGAAAAGCGGCAGTTCAAGTACAGATAGGCCGACTTTCACAGTTAGGGTTTTTGGGGTTACTGTTGGGACAGGCCCATAGTGTTGTAATGGCGAGACCTTCGGGCCACCTATAGAAGGATGTATTTTGTATTGTAAAAGGTTAGACAATTAGTTAGACATTTGGGTAGCTGTTTAGACAGTTAGACAGTTAGCCTTCTGAGTCATTTAGCTAGCTGAGTGTCTCTAGTGTCTCAATATTGTAAGAGCTAAGCTCTAGTTCTATTATTCAGTCAATATTTATCTTACTATAACCAGTAGCTGGCTCTAAGAGCATGTATGTAACAATGCATAGGGATTGAACAATCCGCAGGGATTGAGAGAGAGAGAGAGAAGAAGAGTATATTGTAAGAGAAGAGATCTAAGAGAGAAGGGCTCCTGGCGGTGTGCACGGAGTTTCCTAGAATATCTCAAGCTGCATATCAGGTTGTAGCGGAACTATGTTTACTCTCTCAATATATAATATAAAAACCAGTTCCCGTGGACGTAACTTCCCCCTTGGAGGTGAACCACATAATTCAGTGTGTTGTGCGACTATTCATGTGATTGTGCTTTATTTATTTGTTATCTGTTATTCATTACATGAACGTTACTACCAGTTAATGAATGAGTAAATGTATGCTATCTTTAGTTTCAGTAGCGTGGAAGATTAATATGAGTTGAATCTGTTAAGTATTCTGTATATGAGTTCTCGGTACTTGATGTGCAATAGTTGTAGTTACAGTGTTAAGTGATTTCTACATACTAGTTCAACAAGTTGAGCATAGTTGATGTTAAGTATATTAGACTGTAGGAGCCTAAGTGAGGCTGTTAGCTTAACTATTGTACTATGAGATCAACCATTGGACCATGAGAGTCATATTGGAGCCCTGCTGTAAAGGATATCACCGTATAGAAAGGTGATATCGCACTGCTGGAGGAACTACGGTGTGACATATCGCGGGTTAAGAGCCGAGCAGAGGAGATAGTTTGCACATCGCACTAGCATCGGCGATGCGATAAGAGATCGCTCCCTCCCAGGACCAGCGAGTAAGAAAGGTCACCATCGCAAAGAGATCCCACTGACTACTAAGAGTTGTGCGACCACCAGGATTCTACAGAACCTGACTGAGGACACTTGAGTCTTCAGCCAACCCATCCAAGATCACTTCGGGTGAGACCTCAGGCCGTTTTGCGGTCTGTCACTGAAAGGGCCAGTGAGCTAGGGGTTTGTTGGTACATTAAAGGAAACACGGGTCTGCCTAGAGAGACCAACAGAAATCATGGACGCGAAGATGTATTTTTGAAAAAGTGTCTTCTAGGATGAACAACTCGACTAGTTGACCATGTCGGTGCAAGAAGCTAAAGGATAGTTGACGACATTGAATACATCATTGCAAGAACTCCTACTCATGGTGCAGATCATGCGGTCCAAGGAACTGAAGGACCTATAACAAAGAGTTTCCCATGCCCAAGAATGCCAACAAAAGCACCATGCCCAGTTGGATGAGTTTTAAGAAGTTGGTGGGCAGCTGGCTGTTAAAGCAGTCACAACATTGCAGGTGGTGCAAGAAATTCGGAAGATGGTCGATAGAAAGGCTGGGTAAGTGCACCCTGTGCAGCAGACTTTGCTCAACTGTCAAAGCACAGCTGAAAAAGTCCAGCTCTAGGTTTGAAATATCTCGCATAAATTTGAATATTTCAAGGACAAGACATCGGTGTATACCCTGTCAACTTGACGTGGCTCGAGGACAAGCCACAAGACTGTGTTTAGGGCCTGTTGGAAGGGGTTTTGGATAAGTGATTTACACAACGTCACGGAAGCTGTGTAAGCTCAAGTGACACCGCAAAAGGCCATATTAGCACGATGGGTGGAAAGATAAATGTTTTTTATATTTAATGTGTTAATTGACCATGTTTTTGTAAATAGGTCATTAGTGGTTAGAATTTAGTTAGAAGTGGAGCTTTGATGTAAAGGCGCAAGCCTATATATAGAGCTAGTTTTGCAATTGTAGGGAGACATGAATTACATAATCGTATGATCATATGAAGGATGAGATATGATACGATCTATCTATGGTCTTGTTGAGTCTTCCATTTTTGGGAAATCTGTCATCTGTTTGTGTCAAATACTAAATTTTGGGATGTAACCGGTCTCTTGCTGTGGAGAAGAATTATCTGTTTTGGATCTGTGCAGAATTAATATGACATGCCAGGTTGTTGCACGAATATTTTCTTCTATTTTCCTGTTTTCTCTACTATGATATCAATGAGAAGTGTGTTGAATCTGTTATGATTTACTGATGTTGCTATAATAAACTGATGATGTGTTCTATCCTGATTCTATCATAATTCTATTAAATGATGATTGAAGTTGTTTTATGGTTGATAATGCTGCGATGAATGAATGATACAATCTGTTGGATCGATAGATGCGTAGATGAATCATGAGGATTGTATTAGTTCTGGAATCTGATAGTTATACTATCAAAGTTGTGGATTCCATATCTTCCCTTCTTACTGTCGGAAAATTGGTTTCAACAACTCTCCCTTGAACATATCAGGTGAGACTTCATCCTCTCTGTGGATGTTGCTAGGCAGGGTAAAAGCTATCTGGGTCAGTGCTCAGGGAGATGGCACTGGTTGGGCTTCAACAGAGTGAGAACCCCTGTCGACGAGGCTTTGTTGGTGGGTTTTCGCTAACAAGGATGAAGCATAAGGATCTAAATTCTCTGTAAAGGGGAGAAAATGAATCAATCAAGGAGAGACCTCTCCTAAAGGATTCAATCAACATAGCATGGGAACATCCATGTCTATATTATCTCCCTCGTGAACCATAGGGAGAGAGTGGAAAAACACCCCTCAAGAGACGGGATAGGCCTATTATTCAGTGCAGCTTCCTTAGGGGGTTTGTTTCCTCTATGGTGGAATTCTTGTATAACAAGTGAGAGTGATGCTTAGACTAAACACAATTTGAAAAATGAAAAAATATTCCAACCAAAACATATGTAAAATGGTGCATTATTCAGTGATATGTGCAATGATGTTTTAGTGCAAATTATACCACCTATAGGTTCTTTTAATTGTAAGTTATGTTGAACTTCTAGTTAAAAAGAAAATAAATGTAAATTCCCTAAACACCTAGCATCCTTCCTCTCAAATGTAACTAGTCCTTCTCAAAGCACAACCATTATTGACAATGGTATCCACACAATGATTAACTAGTGAAGGTAACAAAGAGACAGTTATATCAGTGATGGGGATATGTTCCCAAAGGACTGGAAACACTTCACAATATCAATATATGACTTCAGAAGTCCATGGAACTCACCATTTCTCCTTGGCAATGTCCTAAGTTTGGTCATTAATATACCCATGTCAAATGTCGATAAGTAGTTATGCCTAAGAGGTATAGTATTATCCACTCAACAACAAGTTGAGTGACGCATATGAGGAGAACTGTAGTTATACCTCAGCTTCAATGTCCTTAGGAACTGTTCATTCTTATCTGGGTTGTCTTTTGACACTTGATAATAGCAAGATTTGATAGTACCATATACATCAACAATTCTATATTTCAAAAATATCCTAATGAAACTAGATTGGAAGGCATTGTTTGGATTCCTAGCCCACTCAATCCTACCAAATTAATATATTGTTTTGTGAACTATTTGTTATAATTTTATCATTTAATAAATGTGATCTAGGATCTTATCTAAGAGAATAACATGCATAGAAATAATCAAAAGAGACAAGATACACAAAGAGTTTTCCTCAAGGAAACCATAAAGGAGAAAACCCTGCAACTTCCTCAGAGATAGAATGAGAACCAATAGCAAAAGTAAAACCCAGAAACACAAAGATGATCTTTGACAGTTGTTCTCTCTCTCACTTGTGTAACCTCCTCTTATCTCACTCATGCGCTACAGTTGAGTGAGTGTGTGTGTCAAATAGAGAGTCTCACTCTCTATTTATACTAGTTTTCCAATTAACAATTACTTACGAGGGCCGACCTCACTAGGAGAGTATAATAACCCTAGTACCCCTTAACTGTGGTGACTATTACCTTGAATTACAAAGGAGATTTAACCTCTATGACTTTACATGACTTTATTATATTAATGATTCTCCTAATAGGAACATCAAGGTACAATGAAATACAATATAAGATATACAAGTGAATAAATTCCGAAGTTACAAATACATCAACACTCCCTCTTGACTAGGAAGGTATTCTCTTGACACAGTTCATCAGAAAAAGTCTTCATCATAGGATCATCATTAAAGATGGATCATCATCACCACTGCTCCCACCATCTCGATCAAATTGTGCTATCTCTCAATTCTACTTGTCATAGGAAGTTCTATAGAGCCAAGTCATTTTCATGCTGGTTGTAGGCCTATCCTTCATGTAGGTCTTCATCTTCTTCAGCACTTATATCTGACCATGGGAGGAACCAATCCTCTCACCATCATGTCAGCTTGTATCTGCTCTTATTTCTGACCATGGGAAGAACACATCCTACAACCATGTCATAAAGGATCTGCACTTACATCTGACCATGGGAGGAACACATCCCGCAACCGTGTCAAAAAGGATCTACACTTACATCTAACCATGAGAGGAACACATCCCACAACCATGTTAGAAAGGCTCTACACTTACACCTGACCATGAGAGGAACATATCCCACAACCATGTCAGAAAGGCTCTGCACTTACATCTGACCATGGGAGGAACACATCCCACACATCCCACAACCATGTAAGAAAGGCTCTGCACTTACATATGACCATGGTAGGAACACATCCCGTAACCATGTTAGAAAGGCTCTTGGACACATCACATCCCCTTGGAGGGAACCTCAATCTGGAGAACACCAAGCTTCTCCCTGAAGTACTCAAACTTCACTCTGGCTAATGATTTAGTCAACACATCAGCTATCTTCTCATCCATATCAACATATTGGAGCTTCACTGCTCCTCTCTACATCATATCCCTGATATAGTGATATTTGATATTGATATGGTTTGACTTGTCATGGAACACCGGGTTCTCTGACAACTTCACACAACTCTGGTTTTCAGAATATATACAAGTAGAATCCAACTGGAGATCAAAGAAATTAGATAGTAGATTCCTTATCCACATTGCCTCACAACTAGCCTAAAAATTTGCGACATACTCTGCTTTGGTTGTACTTAGTTCCATGCAGATGTGCTTCATGCTAAACAGAGAGATCACACTTGATCCCATACTGAAGCAACACCCTAAAGTTCTCTTCCTATCAATGGAACTTCCTTCCCAATCCAAATCCACATAACCCTCCAAGTTAATCTTCTAATTTTCCTCATACTTGATCCCATAATCAATTGTACCCTTCAATTACCTTAGAATATGTTTTACAGCAATAAGGTGAACATGTCTCGGATCCGTCATGAACTAGCTCAATGCGTTCACAGCAAAGCAAATATCTGGTATTGTATTAATCAAGTACATCAATGACCTAATCATATGGTGATACATTGTAACATCAACCGACTCTGATGAAGCATCACTCAATAGCTTTAGGTTCGATGCCATAGGTGTGGTCATGGCCTTGCAGTCCATCATCCTGAACCTCTTCAAGATCTCTACTCCATACGTCCCTTGTCCCTGGGAGATTCGATCTGCATTCTACCACACTTCCATGCCTAGAAAGCAGTGCACCATACCCAAGTCTTTCATCTCAAACTCAGCAGCAATATTCCTCTTCGTGTTAGGAATCAACCCATCCTCTCCTGTCACAAAAAGGTCATCTATGTATAGTAGGAGTATCACTGGGTTCCCTTCCTCAACCTTGTAGTAAAGGTTGGAACCCGCTTTACTCTTGGTAAAGCCCAATCCAGTCAAGAAGCTGTCAATTCTTCTGTACCATGTCCTGGGTGCCTCTTTCAAACCGTACAGGGCCTTCTTCAATTTACACACATGATTCTCCCTGCCATGTGTCTCAAAACCAAGTGGTTGCTCCACATACACTTCCTCTTCTACTACACCATTCAAGAATGCTATCTTGACATCTGTTAAGACTAAAATTGTACCTAGTCTTTGTGTGTTTTTTCTCAAATGTATTTTCCTTATTTACTTCTCATTTTAAGCTTTTTTTAAATTTTAATGATTTTAAATGCCTTTTTTTTAATTTTATGGTTATAGTTTTTGTTTTAATTTGTTTTTATCATTTCTTAATTTTTCTGTTAACTGGCTTATTAAGTATTATATATCTTTTCAATGTTTTCAAATGATTATTTAAATCACTCCAATGCTTATATCCAATATTTAACTTCTATTTTGAGTGTGTTTGCCCAATTTGTCATGTTGAGGTATTCCCGCAGCACAAATTTTAAATCGCATACATCATCACGTTGATCATGGTTCATTGATGGTGGGAGGTGCCTCATTGCATGCGATGAAGATAGAAGACCTCTAGACACATGTTTGATGAATTATGACATATGTAAATCCCATTGAATTTTACCATTCAAGAAATCACCGATTTGAGTGGCCATGAGTTATAATTTGGTGGTTATGGATTTCAAAGCAAAGGAACATGATTGGGGACGATTATGAGCATATTTTTTAAGATGAAATAATGGAAAAGGTATCTGATTCAAATCCTGAAGAAGCCAGTAGCAAAAGAATCCCTAAAAAGAAAAAGAGATGTGTAGTTATGCTCTGTTTTTCCTTGTTTTGTCATTATCATTGGCAGCATATTACGAGGTGATGGAAACGAATTATGGAAAAAAAAGCGGTTTTTTTCCACAACATAATTATTCAAAAAAAATCTCTCATTTTTGTAACAAAGGTTATCATTTGAAATATTTGAATTGATTTTTTCAGGGTTGAAAATATTTAATAATTTACTGTTTTAGTCACAAATGTTTGGCATGTATTCTGATCAATTGGAGAATAGTTTTTAAAACCAAAGAGAATTTTTTGTTCATCATGGAATCATTTAAAAAAAAATCTCTCATCTTTTGCACAGGTGTCTTGGATCGAGAAATATGGAGGTGTCTTTGAGACCCAATTTTTCATAAATTCACCAAATTTCCCCAAAATCCGATTTGCTATTTTTGGTTAGTTAGTCTTTAGGGATTTGAAGTTAGTTTGTAAATACTTATTGTAATTGTCTCGAGATTATACCTAAAATATAGTTATGAAACCGCTCTATTTGTAAAAGGATAAAAGGAGAAAAGTTGAGTGCAGTTTTGTTCATTTTTTGTTGTCAAGAAAGGCTTTAGGGCTGGATATTTTTGGGATGTATGTTCAAGCTGATATTGTTAACCCTCATGTAAGTGTTGAAGACTGAGACTGATATATATATACATATAATCCATTTTATATTTTATATTTTTTTTGTTTATGGGATGTTTGACCACTCAACTCATGACTTCATTTCTTGATTAATGTTTTTATTCATGTAAATGCTTATGCATTGTGGACAGAACCAGTACTATACTTATCAATGTTCATGGTTTATATTTATTATTTATGTGTTTATATCTCAGTACTTCATTCCATTTCATCACTCGGTTCCTGTATTAGCTTGCTGATTGTTTACATTCTTGTAAATGAACCTTCCAACCAAAAAAATCACAAAAAAAATTCCATTTATGCTTTTTGTTTTGAGATTGCACTAGCTTGTTCCTTTGTAATCTAGGAACAATTTCTATCACAAAAAACATCCATCTGGTGTATCTTCCATTTCATCACTGCAGCCATAGAAAGTATTGATCTGATGGAAGTGTATTTATCTACAAGTGCAAAAGTTTCTTCATAATCTATCCCTTCCTTCTGGGAGAAGCCACGTGCCACAAATCTTGGTTTATATTTCTCTATGATGCCATTTGTAGCATGTTTGATCTTGTAGATCCATTTGTAAGTTACAACAGACTTCCCTTCTTGTCTTGGGACCACATCCTAGACATCATTCTTCATGATCGACTGATACTCCTCGATAATAGCATCCTTCCATTCTTTATTTTCTGCCACTTCTTCATAGTTGGAATATTCTTTATCAATGATGTCACAGAATAGGGCTGCATAACCGGAGTAGGACCTAGTTCTCTTCCTTTCTCTGTCTATTTTTTCTAGAGCCCCATGTCTTTCTGCACCTTGGATAGCCTCTTGCACATATGCAAGTTTCCTTTTTTAAGGATTCTTCTCCTAGGGTGGATCTATAGGTTCCTGGGGTTCTTCCATTTCTCGATCTTATTCTGGAGTTGTATCTCGGATCCTAGGTGATTTTATTTCTTTAGGGTCTTCAACGGGTCTCTTTCTATATTTGTTGTAAGTTGAGTCTTCATCAAATGTTTTGTCCCTGCTAATGTCGATCTTCTTGAATCTTGGGAAATATATTCTGTAAGGCTTTGAGCTTTCACTATATCCCACAAATATATCCTTCTTTTCTGAAGGATCTAACTTCATCCTCTTTTCTTTTGGAATGTGTATGTACACTAGACAACCAAATATTCTGAGGTACCAACTTCTGGTTTCTTGCCAGAGAAGACTTCTTATGGTGTCTTGTTCTCAAGTACTCTATACGGAGTATGGTTCTATACATACATAGCTATCCTAGCAGCTTCTTCCCATAGATGCATGGGAATATCTTGATCATGAAGAATTACCTTTGTTGCTTCCATAATTGTTTTATTCTTCCTTTCTGCAACTCCATTCTGTTGTGGATTATATGGAGTGGTAAACTCCCTCTTAATCCTTGACTCTCTGCATACTTCCTTGAATCCATTTGATGTGAATTCTCTGCCATTGTCTGATCGAAAGGTCTTGATTTTCTTCTTTGTGTGGTTCTTGATCAAGGCTTTGAATTCCTTGAACTTACTAAATACTTCATCCTTGATTTTCAAGAAATATATCCATGCCTTCCTAGAAAAGTCATCAATGAAAGAAACATAATATACATACCCACTCAATGAACTGGATGACATTGAACCACATACATCAGAGTGGATGATTTCCAAGATTCTTTTTTCCTTGCTCTCGCTACTTGGAAATTTCTTCTTTGTGTTCTTTCCTTCTGCACATCCTTTGCAAAAACCTCCATGCTTTGCCTGTATTTTGGGAAGACCTTCAACAACTTTTCTTGCAAGTGGTAGTGCCCTATAGTGCACATGTGCAAGCCTTCTATGCCATAGTTCATTTGGCTCTATTGAGTCATCACCAAGGCTTTTTCTGGTTGGCCTTTTAGTTTGTATAAGCCTCCCTCTTTCTCTCCAATCACTACTGCATCATCTATAGTCTTTCCCTTTGGCCACATAAGGACTTGGCCATCCAAAAATGCAACCCTCATGCCTTTTGCATCCAATGAAAATATGGAGAGGATATTCTTCTTAAGTCCTAGTACAAATAAGACATCCTTCATCTTCATAGACTTTCCAGAGTCTAGCTTATAGGAGGATTCACCACTATCTTTTATGGGATACTAGTATTCATCCCCAAGTTTCACTTTGTGGGGTGACTCATGTTCGGATAGTTTCACAAAATATTCTTTGAATCCCCTCATATGCTTGGAATCCCCACTATATATGAGCCAATCATTGCTTCCATGTGTGACAGTTCCCGTGAGGGTAGAAATCAAAACATACTCTTCATCACTTGACGAATCTTCACTTTCTTCTTTGACTCTCTTTCTAGGAGGTTCATCATCCTCTGCAGTGTGAGCATGAAGTCTTCTTTTGTTGTCCTTCTTCTTGTGAGATCCACCCTTATTTCTAGGACAATATTTGGCAAAGTGTCATCTTTCATCACATGTATAGCATTTGTATTTAGATAGATCTTTGCTAGATATTCTAGGGTTGTCTTTATGGTGAGAATGCTTACCTTTGGGATGATGATAGTCCCTTATTATTTTCTTGGTGTGTACTGTGAGGGCTTGATCTTCATTTCCCATATTTTCTTCTCAAGTTACCATTCAAGATTATTCTTGTGATCATTCCTCACTCATCCTACTGAAAGTGATTAGCTTTATTCTAGCACAAATCCCTTGAATGAAGGAGTCCCATGACCTAGGAAGACCATTCAACGTAGTCATCAGAATTTCTGCATTCTCTACTTCTTCTTCTACTGCTTCAAGTTTTTCTTTGATTTGAGAGACCCTTCTAAAGTATGACGGTATGGTCTCTACATTCTATATCTTCACATTATTCAATTAGTTTCTCAAAGTCATCTTTCGATTTATGTTCTTTCCTTCAAATAGCCTAATCAAGGAATCAAACATCTCTTTAGGTGTCTTTAGGGAAGACACTTGTGGTATAAGGTGATCATTGATATAATAAAAAATAATCCTCTTGTCCTTGACCAAGTTATTCTTATGTAATTCCTTGGCCTCATCTCCCTCTAGAACTGGAACCTCTCCACTTATATAGGAGTCCAATTCATTTTCTTCAAGAACCAGTGAGATCCTATACTTCCATGCTTGGAAGTTATCAGCTGCCTCAATATTTTCATCAATATTGGTGTGATGAGACATCTTTAAAGAGCACCTCAAATGGAAATACAAAATATTTATATCTTACCAATTTGAGATGTCGAAACTGGATCTGGAGCTAATTTTCTGCAGTGTTGGTGTTTTGGTTCTAGGGAAAATTAGGGTTTGAATTTCCCAGAGTTCTACCCAACCAAAAAAATTGATCTTGGTCTCTAAAATTCTATTTTGATGAGGAGAGAAATCCTATGCTGGGTTCACTCAAACATTCCTCTTCTATGAAAATCCCTAATTTCTCGTAGTAGTGATATGTCAAAAACTAAAAATTCTTGGAATCAAATTTTGCTTCGACGGAAAGATGTGCCCTCTAATGGAGAGTTAGCCTAGCCTCCTTTTGTTGATGATCTATCGAGAGAGACCCAAAAAGTAAGAATCCCTAGCTTCTACAGTTGTACAGTGTCTTCTTTTGAGGTTAGCTCTGATACAATGTTAGAATTTTATCATTTAATCAATGTGATCTAAGATCTTATCTGAGAGAATAACATGCACAGCAATAATCACAAGCAATAAGAGACACAAATAGTTTTCCTCGGGGAAACCATAAGGAGAAAACCCTGTAACTTCCTCAGAGATAGAATTAGCACCAATAGAATAAGTAAAACCCAAAAACACAAAGATGATCTCCAACAACTATTCTCTCTCTCACTTTTGCGAGCTCCTCTTCTCTCACTCGTGCGCTACAATTGAGTGAGTGTGTGTGTTAAATAGAGATTCTCACTCTCTATTTATGGGTGCTCGCACGAAGTTGGTTCCACTTTTTGGTGCCACTTAGGAAATCAGAAACGCACTTCCGAAGTGTAAATCAAGAACGCATATGCGTTATTGATGGTACATTCGGAATAACCCGAGCCCAAAAACAAGGCTAAGGTTCGTGGAAATCTATATCGCATATCCGATATATCGCATTCACGTTTTGTAATGTTAAATATCGCATATGCGATATATCGCATATGCGATATGTAACATTACAGAACGCATATGCTATATATCGCATATGCGACATGTAAATTTCCAAAACGCATATGCGATATATCGCAAGTGCGATATGCAACATTTATGAAACGATTACATTTTCATCATTTGTGGAGGTCCTCTCCTTTGTCAATGAATTTCATAATCAATTGTTGCTCAAAGGGCCTATTTTGTGTGTTATTAACACCTAGTGCATGAGAGAATAATACTTGTTTGTATATCCCTATAGATAATTTTCCAATTCATTTATAAAACAAATAAGTCCATGATACTTCTTAATGTTGGTTGATGGGGGATAATGCCTCCCTTCCAACAAATATCTTCCCAACAGTGTCAACTATTTTTTTATGGGAAATATATTTAGATACCTTTTACTACGTTAGGCAATGTATTCATCAATGTAAATATCCCTCTCTATTGAAAGTGCAAAATCATCAATGTCCCCTAATTGATAAATTGTACAAGTGTTTGGTGACAACTCCCTTAATTAAACTTGCTATAATGTACTAGCACCTTGATTCACATAATAATAATCAATGTGTTTTCTTGCATTTGTTAAGAATATAGATCAACGAGTGGTAATAAATCGGTGTTCACCGTGTTTTTTTCAACTTATTTATTCACATGGTAAAAATACATACATATCAATTGTTTTGGTTGAAGACCTTGGTCTCTAGTAACTCTTTCACCATTTCAATTACTTGA
>LPNX010643251.1:185582-205134 GCA_001517045.1 Pseudotsuga menziesii
GTGATGGTAATATGCTCAATAGATCTCACTAATATTTTATATGTCTCCCCATGGTCAATACATTTCCCATATGTTCTATTAACGCATATGCGATATGGATAAGCTATATCGCATATGCGTTATTTGAAAATTTAAATATTTGGCGGGATTAAGGTTTGGCATTAGGTTTGGAAGCAGCTTCAGAATACCAAACCTATTGGCTAGGACAAATCAACCAGGGCTATTGCTCAAGTCTTTTAGAACTCTATCAATATGCTCAGATTAGATCCCGTGTTTTGATATGACATACACAATATTTTTTTATGAAAATGTACGATATTGTAGAGTACAAAATGATTATTCTGAATATATAAATTTTTCCTTCAAAACTATGTTTTATTTATTTATAATTATTTTTCTAAATGACACACGTTAGTTTTCGAGAATACATACATCGATTTTTTCTTATATAACTTTTGATTTCCATCACCGTTTCCCATAAAAACTATATGGTGCACTAGACGAGATCAAGCTCTGTGATCTTATATTAAGAAATCAAGGATTTCATTAATTTTTGCCCCTAAAGTGTTGCACCCACACATAAGGTTTTAATTTCAAGCTTTTCTGACTTCAATAATTAATAATAATAATAAATAATTCATGACAAATTCTGAATAAATAGTGTTGCACTAGGCCCATATGTCCTTTATATGTCTGCAAGATTTTATCCCAAATGGACATCATTTACCTCATATATTGCTACACCCGCACAAACATATATGTTAAGATGTGTTGAAAATTTGAAAACCCACTTTCACGGAAACTAATTTTATAATCATTTTCACACATTTTCTCTGCATATTCCCTATATATTATGAAAGCTGATTCAATTACCTATCTTTTCTCTTTTTACTTCATCTTAAAATAAGTTAGGGAAGTACCCCTAATTGTCACCTAAAATCAGAGTTTTTCGTTTATTCTAGTATTATGTGGCATCTAAAGTGTCCTTAAAGGAGTCCATGATTGTGCATCAGCCCTTATACTAGTTTTCCACTTGACAATTACTTACTAGGGCTGACCTCACTGGGAGAGTCTAATAACCATAGTACCCCTCAACTGTGGGGACTATTTCCCTGACTTACAAAGGAGGGTTAACCTCTATGACTTTACATGACTCTATTATATTATTGATTCTCCCGATAGGAACATCGAGGTACAATGAAATACAATATAAGATATACAAGTGAATACATTCCGAAGTTACAAATACATCAACACTATTGTGGAGCATTTTAGTTGGTTAGAAATTACAAGTGTTGATTTTAAAAGTCCATATTCAATTAAGGTGTGTAATGGAGGTATTTCAAAATTATTTTCCTTTCTAGTTCACCAATATCACAAGTAATGCAAAGTGAAGAGCATAATTGGATTGGAAGATATTTTAGGTCCCTTAGTGTGTTATTGATGCCAACACATGTGAGGCAAGAAATATGATTGTTGCAACTAACTAAACAACATAAATTAAAAAAAAAAATGGATATTTAACCTTAACTCTAAAATATGCCAACGGTGCTTGCAAATAACAAAATTCTAATGAATTAAAAGTGTTTGATGGAGGTATTTATCACTTCTCCCCCTTTTCTGATTCATCAAGCTCACAATAAGTGTAAGGTAAAGAGCGTACTTCAATAGATTAGAGTCTTTATGCCCTTGATTGTGTGCAAAAGAGGATTTACACTACTCTAACAAAAAGATGTAAATTAAGAAAATAATCTAATGAATACCAGTGACAACAATGTGGCTTTTTGAAATCCTCATGGTTAATTACCTAGGTAGATTTCAAGGGAAGGCCCATTTACTTCCTAATATCAGGCTAGGTGAGATCATTACTATAGAAAAATGTAACCATTGCAAGTTAATTAATTCTATTTCATTAATCACCATCCATTGGGGCTGCAAGATTTGTGAGAAATATATAAAAAGAAAATAAGAGATAGAAACACACAAGATACAAAGACAGGCGCATAGTAGTGTGTAAAAAAAACTCACTAGTGCACAGTAGTGTGATTACAATGCATAAAGATCACGTAAATAGTGGAAGAATAATTGTGCAACATTTTTTTGTTAACATGTGTAGATAGTGTGAATGTCAAAGTATTCTATGTGTATACTACATGCCCACGGTGCTAGGATCCACACATCTATTGAAATAGTTATTATGACCAAGAGGAGGCTAAATTCTTGGTATGAGTATGGACCTCTTCACCTGCAAAGGACAATAACCCATAAATTATCTATGTGACAAATAACAACCTATTTAGGAATAAATGGACAAAAATGAAGTGGAGTCACAGAAATACTGTTGTGGGAAATTATGTACAAAGGTGTGCATCCTCTCCCATTTTGGGTGAAATACTTTAAGGTTGTTGACTAGGCCCAGCATTTAGAAATAGAAAGAAAATGTGATAACCCCAAAGTAGATCCTGCAAGGTCTTGTTAATGAAATAAAACAAAATAAAAACAAATATAAATTAAAATAAACAATGGGTAAGAGGGATAAAAACAATGAAAATAAACCAATACAAGAACCAATTTAGAATTACCAATGTCAATAAAATACATTTAGTGTCACCTAATAGGTGTGAGAGGCAAATGGAAGCCAAGAATATCCCTTAAGGAGGCCTATTTTGTCCACATAGCTAGATGCCAGAATGCTTGAAGAACAAATGGGAGAAACACCTGCCCCTTAGAGGAAGGAGGAAAGGGATATTGGAGAATTCTAATAGGTGTGGAAGATAAGGGCTATGAAGAAACTCCATTACAGTTCCAACAACATAACCTTGCTCTAGATTTATCTTACAATATGCATGCCCGTGGCATCCTTTTATATACCAAGAGGTGGCCAAGAAACAACTAGATCCGAGTGTGAACCCCATCACCTCATGAACTAGATTCAAGGTACACAATGGGGGTTATTGAATTCCCATCCATCATGTTGAGAATACAAGTTTAAGTTTGTGCTGGCGAGGGGCCTTCTTGAGCTTTTAATGTGTGGTTGGTGGTTGAGATCCTATCATTTTGACAATGCATGGATATCAACAATGAATTTCCATAGGTTTAGCGTGGGAATAGAACTAGTTATATGTGTAGTGGCACACCTAAAGAGAGTTTTGGACATTAAACCTTGTATTTTGTTTCTTCTTTATCATTTCTATACTCATGCTACTTTTTGGACCTTGGTGAGGATGTCTTCAGTGGGATGCATGTTATATGTTGATGATTTATTACTGTAAGAATTGCAAAAATGTCACATGTGTGTGATATTTAAGATTTAACAAACATTTACTAGTGTATCAAACTACTAGAATAAAATAGAGAAAAAACATAAAACAAAAACACTCACACACAAACTATAGCCAGGAAAATTCTAGGGATACTGTAAGATATAAATTTATGTTTGCCTCAGTTCCTGCAATGTGGTTGTAAGTGATTGATTTTTATTGACTAGTTTTTTGGTTCCCCGTAGAAGAATCAAAGGCACACTTATACGCATATCCAGATAATTTGAGAGAGAGCTTGCATACCAATACATGAATTGAATTGTGAAGAGAGTAAATCCCTAAATGCATAAGCTTGGGTATAAATGTAGACATGGGGTAGAATAGCCCAACTTGTAGAACAAATATTGAAGAAAATAGAGAAATTAAAATGACCACTCATACTTGTTCATTGAATTAGAAAAAAAAAACCAACTCCACTCCATACAGTGACCCTTGGTAAATTACAGGTGATGGAGAAAGAATAAATATTTCTTTGAATATCAATAAGGAATTATTTTACATTCCTTGATTATTGTATGGGATCCTATTAAGCATGCATGAAAACAAAGACACATATATGTTAAAATACTTGAAACATCAAAATAACAATATCAAAGACATTAAATATTTTTAAGAGGATTCTAGATTTCAAATTGTGAAAATTATGAGAAGTGAGTCCTTTTAAAAGGATTCCAGTTTTGAATCACTTTAAGTACGTAGAGAAGATTGAGGAGATTGCATCTATTTATTTGAATTATTTATAGAGTATCAATCTCTTTGAGCATCGATGTGGCATTATTTTACATTGCTTGATTATTGTATCAGATCCTTTGAAACTGGCCCTTGGGAACCCAAATTGTATAATTTTTTTTAAACACATAGTGAGTTTCGGTTAATTGGCATAACAGTGGTGTTCTATTGTCTAGAGGGCATAGGCCCACAATGTTCTTAGTTTACTAGTGGGCTTTCGTCTATGTATAGACTATGTGTCTTCAGGTGTTCAAAAGTCAATAATATTTGTTTGTATTGTATGAGTAGGTCTAATGGTTAAGAGAATGTGTTTCTTCCTAAGAAGTCACATGTTTAAATCCATAAAGGGTAGTGTATGTACACTTCTGTATACTTTAACAATTAAATCATCTTATACACTAAATTGATGTCTAACTTAACGATAAATTTTAAAAAAAAAATATTATTATTATAACCTTTTAATTGACATATATCTCAATAAATGTTGGTATTAAAGAAAACCTAGGGATTTTTTACTATCGGTGACGATCGTTGGTTGTACTACGAAATTGTGCCTCAAAATCACGGTTTTCTATCGAAAAATGGGGAAAAAATTATTGTCATTATAAAACATCGTACTAACGTCATCCAATGAATTTCACTCCTCGATGAATTATTATTCACATAATTCATCGCCTATGTTATAATCCCACTCATGTAAGTGTGTATGTCCTCCATAACAAAACTTGTAACACAACATTAGAAAGTTTTCATTCGTGGAATCTTGTCTTCTAATGAATGTTATCAATAAATATCATTATTTCATGAGAGATAATCTCTATGAATCGTTCATGGGATTATATGAAGAAATTCTCTCTGGATTTCATGAGAGTTAACTTATTTATTCTGGCATAATTTTGAATGTAGTTTTTTATTTTTCTATTCCACCACTCTTTGATTTCTTCATCACTCACCATTTATGCATGCATGATTATTTTAAGTCACAGGTCATCGTTATCAACAATGAAACTAATGTTGTATTCTATGGGATTAATTAAATTACCAGTAACACATTATATCAAATATAAGTATGAGAACACACATACATAAATGGAACAAGATAGAATGAAAGAAATGATCATACTAGAAATAAGTATTTATATTATTAACATACCATAATGTAAAAAATAGGGATAATTTTTGTATATCATCTATCTCAAAAACCTTTTTATATATCCTACAATAGATTATATAGTAGTAAATATCTAACTATTTGTTAGTTGTCCTAACTGACTTTACTAGAGGGGCTAACCGATCGATGGTCAGTCAAGACGACCTAATCAGCAAGTTGATTAGGATCCTCCAACACAACTCCATGATATTCTACTTCTAATAATAGTTGAAAGAGATACTACCTCTTGTTTCTTACACAACTAGACCAAGGGTATAGAACTCAATCAAAACACGTGGCTAGAAGTGGACTTTCAGCCATTAAAATCACCTCCCTAGTTAGAATCAATGAACTTGGACAGTGGTTCTATATTGAGACAATAGTTAATACCATATTGATAAGTTCCTTTAATATAGTAAACAATTCTCTTTGCATATTTCAAGTGGATTCCTTGAGGATACTACATGAATTATGAAACCATACAAAAAACAAAGGAGAGATCAATTCGACTATGAGTTAAGTAATTCAAGCTACTAACCAATTGTTGATAAAGAGTGGTGTCAACTCACGAAGAGTCACAATCCTTGACAACTTTATGTCTGACTAATAAGGTGTAGCACAAGACTTATATTCTTTCATCTTGAATCAGTTCAAAATATCCAAAGCATATTTTGGTTGAGAAAGGAAGATAGCATCACCCATTTACAAATTTTGAATTCCCAGAAAGAAATGTAGTTGTTAACGTAAAAAATTGCTCAACTAGCTCTACATGTCCTACACCACATACAGACATCATTTCCTAACCTTGTTTCCTCATTTTTGACCTCCACGCTTATGTTTTAACTGTTAGAATAATCGACCCATAGTTACCTACCTTAGACATTAATTAAATCATTTTTGTCTTATTACCTAGTCTCCTAGATTCCACTCTATGCTAGTTTCCTTCTACATCTCTTAGAAGTCAACACTTGATAAAAAAAGAGTCCTGGAGTGCTTAGGAAACCTCCTGAAAACCATATTTAGCATGTTTTCTTTATTCCAGATCCTCCAAAGTGCATATCTGCTTTTTCTAAAAAGCTGTATGTTTTATTGAGAATTAAGGCAAAAGGAAAAGCTAGATTAGGTGTAGTTGACTTGTTTTTTGCCCACATAATCATCCCTCATTTTATCCTAATAAAATAATGTATGAGTTGTATTTCCATCCCTCATTAGCTTTCCTACTTGAACTCAGCCAATTTGTGAGCATCTTGGTGGATTTGGAAACTGCTTTATGAACCTATGGGGGATTTGACAAGATTTAGTAAGCCTACTTTTTGACCTTTTTGAATGGAATCCTTATGCATTCAAATCTCTCATGTAGTTATATATTTCAACAGCTTATTACTTCACAAGGTTGGCTATTGTACACTTATTCAATACAGATAAGTGTTATGCTCCAATTTCAGTCTCCTTTGATGTTAATTTTGCATTGTTGATTAGCAATTTTATGAGTGTAATTGTTATATCTCTTGGGTTCAATTTCCACATGGTATTAGAGCCTTTTTAGATCAACTTATCTCCTTCCATATTTTTATTTTAGGTTCAACATCTTGACTGGGAGCATATTCTGCTGACTGAAGGGCACAGTTTATGAGCTATGGACCAATCTCAAAAGATCATATTGACTCCATTCAATTTATTTGAGTGGATAGCTGAGATGGAGATATTTTTGAGAGAGAAAGGTCTCTACAGGGTTACTACGGAAGCTGAGGCAGAACACAATATAGCTACAGAGAAAATCAAATGGCACAACAGAAGGGATGAGGCCTATGGTCTTTTGTGTCTAAGCATTTCAAGATACCTCCTATTCCATCTTGATGGATTGACATCACCTAATGAAGTGTGGGAGAATCTTGTAGATATTTTTGGTAAGATAGATGAGATCAGAGGACATCAAATCGAGAATGAGCTGATCTCCTTGAGTCCCAATAGCTTCAAATACTTACAACTCTATTTTTCCAAGTTTAAAGCCCTTGTTTTGTAGCTAAAACAGTGTGGGATCGAAAACAAGGAAGATCAACTTGTTTTGGCCATAATCTCAAAGCTTGGCCCTAACTATTCAGTGTTTGTTTCAAATTTCCATGCCACCAAGTTGACAGCTCGAGCCTGGAAGATGCCTAAGCTTGCAGAGTTCATGGAATCCTTCACACAGGAACAAGATAAGTTGGTGATGATGGGAACCATCAAACCTTCCAAATACCAAGATTTAGTTGCTGGAGATTGAGGGGTGGATTAAAAAAGCAAGAAAAAAGATAAAAATCCACCTAATCAA
Source organism: Pseudotsuga menziesii (assembly GCA_001517045.1). Lineage (NCBI taxonomy): Eukaryota > Viridiplantae > Streptophyta > Pinopsida > Pinales > Pinaceae > Pseudotsuga > Pseudotsuga menziesii. The sequence continues at coordinate 193,093 of LPNX010643251.1, forward strand.
AAGAGAGAGAAGAACAAGTCTCAAGAGGAGCCCCAAGGTTCCAAGAAGAACTTCCAGAAGAATAAGAACAAAGGAGAAATGAGCAAGTGTGCATACTGGAGTAAGGGATATCATCCTAAGAGATATTGTATGAAGAAGCAAATTGACATGTTGACCCAAATCCTGGAGAAGAATAACATCTCCCTTCCTAATTTCTCAAAGAAGAGGGAAGGAGGATCAAATTTAGAGGATAGAGAGAGAGTACATGCCTTGGTTTCTGGAACATCAAGATCACCTAGCTTGATCATAGACTCTAGAGCTTCTAGACATATGGTTTCAACAAAAGATGAATTCTCCTCTCTTGACATGTTGAAAGGTCCACCAATAGTTTTGAGAGATGACTCTCTCACTGATAGTTTGGGGAAAGGAAGGATTGATCTTGACCATGGCAAGTTCAATAATGTGTTGTATGTTCTAGGTCTTGCCTCTAATCTCTTGTCAATGTATCAGATGACTCACACTGGGTCTCCAAACAAGGTCATCTTCTCCCCTGATGATGTTGAAATCACTGAGCTTTTGAATGGTAAGTCATAGCAAAAGGTGTTGTTGATCACACTTCGAAGGTATACATGTTTTCCCATTTTTTACCCTACTCAAACCCTTCTGGTCTTCTGATTCATGCTAATGAGGAAAGCAATATTTGGCATGAAATAATTGGCCATCTTAAATACAAGTATCTTTCTGATTTGAGTGAAAAAGACATGGTCATAGGGTTACCAAAGATCAAGTTTTCCAAGGGATTCTGTCAAGGTTGTATCCTAGGAAAACACCTAGAGCACAAATTTGAGAGAGCTAGTTATGAGAGAACCTCTGCAGCTCTTGAGAGTTGATCCATAGTGAAATTTCTGGTCCATTTCCTCATATGTCCATGATTCAAGCCAAATATGCACTGAACTTCATAGATGACTTTTCCAGGTATTCTTGGGTTTACTTCCTAAAGCATAAGTCTGAAGTTTTTGACCTCTTAAAAGTCTTTAAAGCCTTGGTTGAAAATCAGTCCGGGAGGAAACTCAAGATCCTTAGATGTGAAAATGATGGTCATTATTTCAAGTCTGAGTTCATTCATTATTGTAAAGATGCAAGTATTCATATGCAGCATTTGATCCCTTACACACCATAGCAAAATGGTGTTGCTGAGAGAAAGAACAGGTCACTGAAGGAGATGGCAACCTGCATGATGGAGGCTAAGACTTTGCCACCAAAGTTTTGGTCCGAGGCTATAAACTGTACATCCTACATCTAGAATAGGGTTCCTCATAAGCATCTTGATGGTATGACTCCTTTCGAAGCTTCGAGTGGGCACAAGCTAGATGTGACCCATTTCAGGATTTTTGGCTCAAAGTCTTGGGCTAGAATTCCAACTGAAAAGAGAAAGGCTTTGTAGCCCCAAATCCAAGAGTGGCTATTTTTTACGTATTCTGAAGATTCAAAAGGGTACAAGCTGATCAACTTGAGCACTAACAAATCTTTCATTGATATAATTTTTCGGTTCCAAGAAGAGCCTTTAGTAGCAGTTGAAGTTGGAGAGTCTTCTTCACCACCAAATCCATTGATTGTAAGTGGAGAGACTAATTAGTTTACTGATTATGATATTTATAATAATGATGATTTGATTTCAGATCCTAACAGTCCTACAAGACCAAAATGGGCAGCAAATACCATTCATCCAACTGGGGAACTAGCTGAAAATCCTAGTGACACTAGGAGGACTAGATCTCAGTTTGAGAGTGCCCTTTGTATGAAAGATCATTTATTTGTTGAGAAGTATTATCTGATGGTTGAATAATATCCAAAGACATATGAATATGCATTGCATGATCCAAGATGGCAAACAGCCATGAAATAAGAATTCAGCTCACTCTAGAAGAACAACACTTGGGAACTGGTTGATCTTCCCCCAAGGAGGAAGCTAGTTCAATGTAAGTGGATTTTCAAGACTAAGTTTGCTGCTGATGGTTCAGATTTGAAATATAAATAAATATTGGTATCCAAGGGATACTCACAAGTACATGTTATTGACTACAATGAAACCTTTGCCCCAGTGGCAAAGATGGACTCCATAAGGCTAGCTTTAGCCATTGCAACTTCGAAGCAGTGGGAGGTAAATCACATGGATGTGAAGTGTGCTTTCCTAAATGGAGATCTCACTAAAGAGATTTACATGCACCAACCTGAAGGGTTTGTTTCTAATCCATCTTTAGTGTGCAGGTTAAAGAAATCATTGTATGGGCTCAAGCAAGCCCCCAAGGCTTGGTATGCCAAGATTGATGGCTTTCTACTGTCATTGAGTTTTGTTCAATGAAAGTCTGATCCTAATGTCTATTTGAAGCTGATTCATGGTTCTTTTATTATTATTTTCTTGTATGTCGATGACCTTCTAATTAACCATGCATTTTCTATGACAGATTTGGGATTGTTGAGCCAATTTTTGGGTCTCAAAATTGCTCAATCCCAACATGAAATAAAATTACATTAGTCCAAGTATGCCTTAGATTTGGTGAACAAGTTCAACATGAAATATTTCAAGCCAAGCAAGACTTGCTTCCTTTCAGGAGTTAAGCTTGAAGAAGCAGGTTCTTCTCCTATGGTAAATAATACACTGTATATGTAGTTGATTGGGTGTTTGCTTTATCTTACACACACTCAACATGATCTATCTTATGCAGTTAGTGTGGCTTCAAGATACATGGATCAGCCTCATGAGATCCACTAGAGGATAGCTAAAAGGATCCATATGCACTACATTAGACAGCTTGTGCATGATGGTACCATTCATCTACTCTTCTGTGCATCTTTAGAACAAGTAGCAGACATATTCGCCAAATTTTTTTGTGAGAAGACATTCAGAAATGTCAAATCATTGTTGAGGATTGCTGAGCATGATTAATGACAAGATTTCCAAATTTTGTTTTCCTGTCCATGTTTAAGGGAGGATTTTCTCACTGGATTTTTTCCTCTTTTGTTGGTTGTATGGACAAGCAGTATGTAAAGGGTGACTAAGCCTTGTTGCTAGGCCCTATAGTTTTCTGATATTTACTAATATATTCATGGTTAAGGGGGGGTGTTATAATAATAAACCCATAGTTACCTACCTTAGACATTAATTAAATCATTTTTTTCTTATTACCTAGTCTCCTAGATTCCACTCTATGCTAGTTGCCTTCTACATGTCTTAGAAGTCAACACTTGGTAAAACTGAGTCATGGAGCACTTGGAAAACCTCCTGGAAACCATATTTAGCATGTATTTTTTATTCCATATCCTCCAAAGTGCATATCTACTTTTTCTGAAAAGCTGCCTATTTCATTGAGAATTAAGGCAAAAGGAAAAGCTAGACTAGGTGTAGTTGACTTGTGTTTTTCCCACATCATCCTCCATCCTTTTCTCCTAATAAAACAATGTATGAGTTTTCTTTCCATCCCTCATTAGCTTTCCTACTTGAACTTAGCCAATCCGTGAGCATCTTGGTGTATTTGGAAACTCCTTTATGCACCTATAGGGGATTTGACTAGATTTAGCAAGCCTACCTTTTGACCTTTTCAAATGGCATCCTTATGTATTCAAATCTCTCATGTAATTATATATTGCAGCATCCTATTACTTCACAAGGTTGGCTATTGTACACTTATTCAATATAGATTAGTGTTATGCTCCAATTTCAGTCTCCTTTGATGTTAATTTTGCATGTTTGATTAGAAAGTTTGTGTGTAATTGTTCTATCTCTTGGGTTCAATTTCCACATGAACCTTATTCTCTCTAAAACACTTAAAAATATTAAAAAGGGCCTAAAAATCTCACAAAGGGGCTAAAAAACCCAAAAGAGCTAAAAAATAGCAAAAAAGGGCTTAAAACCCTAAGTAGGGCCTAAAACCCTAATTAGGGTCCAAAACCCTAAATGAGGGAAAAGGACAGAAAAAACTATAAATAAAGGGTGAAGGTGCCCATCACAACATGACGTATTCCTTCCATCGTTATTATACTTGCATGAGTACTTTGAGAAACCATCACTCTAAAACTACTCATCCCAAGTCACCAAACATTCCATTTGCCCCACTTGTTCCCATTTTTGTGTGTTGAGTAACCCTTCATAATACCAAACCTATGGAGAAGCGGTATCATTTTAAGTTAGGAAATGTGGCCCCCTTTCAAGTAAATAGAAAGGTATAACAGTCTCATCGTTCTTTGTTTAGTTTTATAGATTGTTTGTATTTGATTATTTTTGTCACTAATCATTTGTTTGCATCTAGTCCTTCCATTGTGAACTCTACCCTTTCATCCCTTTGACATAAGGGAGTTTCATTAGCACATAGGCAAGGTTTTTACTTGGCTTTAGTTTTGGTGACGATATCGGTTCGATCCCATTGGATCCCTAGTTTTACAGGTTTTTCTTCACAGTCGTCCTTGATCAGGTCCTCACAAGGCCTATCTGCATCTATACGACCCCAGTACATGTCACTATAAACCACTGTCACTTCTTTTTTATTTTATCTTGTTTCCATCTACCGTCGCTACTTTTAGGCTGAAAAGCACGACCCAGCCGCTGCTTTTAGGCAGAAACCCACTACCCACCTGCGATTCCAGCCCCGAAAGGCATGACTTTCCTCCTAGGGCATAGGCAAGATTGTTTCTTGCCTCAGAGGTGACCTAGTTGCTACTATGTGGACTGTTTGTGTGACTCAGTCGCCACTGTCTAGTAGTTAGAACCGACTTGATTGATTTTTAATCAGTTTTACACTTGTTTTCCTGTCTAAATGGCCCATTCAGTACCAGCTGACTATAACATGCAATCTTCTTATTTTTATGTTAGTTTCTACAAGTTATATCTTTTTTTCATCATTAAAACATTGGAAATTAACCATCTTATTCATCCCTTCCTCCTCTACTCAGTCATCACCCTTTGGGTTCTTCTGAGATAATATAGGGGGTTTAGTAAGCTTAGTAATAGTAATCTCTTTCTATCATTTCTTTGGTCCATTAAAAACAAGTGACCTCGGCAGCTAGAGGGAGTGGAAACCATTGGGGGTTTCACCGCGTTCGCGTCCTCCCTGTTGAGCACTGGGCATTTGAGGAGTGACCTGTGGATCTACGGGTAGACTTGTTTCCACTTTAATGAGATCCCTGTTAGAATAATCAAACCCATAGTATTACCCACTTAGACATTAATTCATTTATTTTTGTCTTATTTGCCTAGTTCATGAGTCCCACCATGTGCAAGTTACTAATTGCCTATCCATAGAGGTAAAACTTGCCATATTTGACTCATGTAGCGCTTGGGAAAGCCTTAGGAATCAAATATTCTTTATTCCTGGCCTCCTAGGTGCCCTTCTGCCTTTTCTTCTTTATTGCCTTCTTTTTCAGTGTTTTAAGGCACATAGGAAAGCAAGACTAGGTGAGGTGAACTTGTTTTTTACCCCTTTCATCCTCCACTCTTTCCTCCATGCAGAAGCATGTATGAGCTGCCATTTCACCACTCATTATCTTTCCCATGCACCCTTGACAATTTGTGAGCCTCATGACAGATTTGGGATCAGCTTTTTACACCTCTGGGGGATTTGCCTATTTTGGGTAAGCCTGCTTTATGCTAGTTTTGGATGCCTCCTTATGCATTCGATATCTTGATGTATTCTATATATTCAGAAACCTATGTTATTACAGGGTTGGCTATTGTACACTCAGTTAATATAATTTTGTGTTACAGCTCCATATTCAGTCTCCATTGTTAGCAATTTTGCATGATCAATTGATAATTGTTGTGGGTAAAATTAATCTACTGCTGGCCTGAATTTCTACATGGTATCAGAGCCATTGTAGGTTGTTAATCTCCTTCAAAAATTGTTTTGTAGGTTTGACATCAAGACTGGGAGCCTTCTACTGACAGTCGGGACAGATTTTCTAAAGCTATGGATTCACAGAAAACTATCTTGACTCCCTTCAACTATTTTGAATGGAAAGCAGAGATGGAGATCTTGTTGAGAGCGAAAGGCCTCTATAGGGTGACTATGGCTACAGAAGCAGAGCCCAATGCTACTGCAAAGAATATCAAATGGCACAATCGGAGAGATGAGGCCTATGGCCTCCTATGTCTCGGTATTTCTTGAGACCTCCTTTTCCATCTCGATGGATTAACTTCACCGGATCAAGTATGGGAGAAGATTTCTGATATTTTTTGAAAGACAGATGAGATGAGGGGACATCAGATCGAAAATGAGCTGATTTCTCTGAGTCCCAGTATCTTCGAATCCCTGCAGCTATATTTCTCCAAGTTCAAAGCACTAGTTTTGCAGCTGAAGCAGTGTGGTATCGAAAGGAAAGATGATCAGCTCGTATTGGCCATCCTCTCGAAGCTAGGACCTAACTACTTAGTCTTTGTTTCGACCTTCTATGCCATAAAACTCACAACTCTAACCTGGAAGATTCCTAGCCTTGCAGATTTCATGGAATCTCTCACACAATAACAGGACACGATGGTGATGATGGGCACCATCAAACCATCCAAATATCAAGCTTTGATTGCTAGAGATTCGAGGGTGGATTCAAAAAGCAAAAAGAAAGCTAAAAATCCACCTGAGCAAAGAAGAGACAAGAAGCAATCTCCAGAGGATCAACAAGGTCCCAAGAAAAATACCCAGAAGAAGAAAAACAAAGGTGAAATGAACAAGTGCTCATACTATTCGAAGGGCAATCACACTGAAAGCTCTTGTATGAAAAAGTAGATTGATATGCTGACCAATCTCCTGGAGAAGAATGGCATCTCCCTTCCAGAAAGCTCAAAGAAGAGAGAAGGAGGATCAAGTTCCGATGACAGAGAGAGAGTTCATGCTCCAGTTGATGGCACATCGAGCTCACCCAGTTTTATCATAGATTCTGGAGCTTCAAGACACATGGTTTCAACTAAGGAGTCCTTCTCCTCACTGGATATGTTGAAAGGACCATCTATTGTACTAGGAGATGACTCTCTCACTGAAATTAAAGGCAAAGGAAGGATAGATCTTGATCATGGTAACTTCAACAATGTGTTGTATGTCCCTGGTCTCACCTCCAACCTTCTGTCAGTGTACCAGATGACCCACACTGGGTCTCCTAAGAAATTCATATTCTCCCTCGATGAAGTTAAGATCACAGAAATCTCAAGTGGTAAAGTCATTGCAAAAGGAGTAGCGAATCATGGTCAAAAGGTATACATGTTTTCACACTTCCTACCTTACTCAAACCCCTCTGCTCTTCTTATCCATGCTAATGAAGCTAGCAAGCTATGGCATGAAATATTTGGCCATCTAAATTATAAGTATCTATCTAATCTTAGTGAGAAAGAAATGGTCATAGGGCTGCCCAAGATAAAATTTTCCAAAGGATTCTGCCAAGGCTGTATCCTAGGAAAACACCCAGAGCATAAGTTTGAGAAAGCTAGTCATGAGAGAACCTCTGCACCCCTCGAGCTGATTCACAGTGATGTTGCTGGCCCATTCCCTCATATGTCCATGAGTCAGGCCAAATATGCATTGACCTTTATTGATGATTTTTCCAGGTATTGTTGGGTTCACTTCATGAAACACAAGTCTGAAGTTTTTGGCCTATTCAAAGTCTTTAAGGCTTTGGTTGAAAACCAGTGTGGAAGGAAACTCAAGGTCCTCAGATCTGACAATGGTGGTGAGTATGTCAAGTCTGAGTTTATTAACTATTGTGCAGATGTAGGTATTCAGATGTAGCATTCTATCCCCTACACACCACAGCAAAATGGTGTTGCTAAGAGGAAGAACAGATCACTGAAGGAGATGACAACATGCATGATGGAGGCCAAAACTTTGCCACCAAAGTACTAAGCCGAAGCTATCAACTGTGCAGCCTATATTTAGAATAGGGTTCCTCACAAACAGCTTGATGGCATGACTCCCTTCGAAGCATGGAGTGGGCACAATCCAGATGTGACCCATTTCAGGATTTTTGGCTCAAAGGCATGGGCTAGAATCCCGATAGAGAAGAGGAAGGCTTTGCAGCCCCAAATCCAAGAGTGTCTTTTTGTGGGATACTCTGAAGATTCAAAAGGGTACAAGTTGATAAACTTGAGCACAAACAAAGCCTTCATTGAAAGGTGTGTTTAGTTTGAAGAAGAACCCCTTGCAGAAGTGGAAATTGGTGAAGCCTCTTCACCACCTGAACCTCAAGAAGTAAGTAAAAAGTTTGTTGAACATGCTGATTCTGATTTGTCTGATGGAGATGATTTTATTGCAGACCCAAACAGCCCCACAAGGCCTACATGCAGCAGGTGAGCTAGCTGGGGATCCCAATGACCCAAGGAGGACTAGATCTCAATTTGAGAGTGGTCTGTGCATGAAGGATCCTATGTTTACTGAAAAATGCTATTTGATGGTGGATTCTGATCCTCAAACATATGAAGAAGTAGTAGGAGATCTAATATGGCAAGCTGCCATGAAGGAGGAGTTCAGTTCACTCCAGAAGAGCAACACATGGGAGCTAGTGGATCTTCCTCCAGGGAGAAAACTAGTACAGTGTAAGTGGGTCTATAAGACCAAATCTGCTGCTGATGGTTCACCACTAAAGTACAAGGCTAGATTGGTAGATAAAGGCTACTCACAGGTTCATGGCATCGATTACAATGAGACCTTTGCCCCAGTGGAAAAAATGGACTCCATCAGGCTAGCTCTAGCCATTGCAGCCTCAAGGCAATGGGAGGTACATCACATGGATGTAAAATGTGCCTTTCTGAATGGAGATCTCATTGAGGAGATATATATGCAGAAACCTCAAGGTTTTTCTACTAACCCTTCTCTTGTGTGTAGGTTGAGAAAGTCATTGTATGGGCTAAAGCAAGCCCCCAAGGCTTGGTATGCCAAGATAGATAGCTTCTTGCTATCTCTGAATTTTGTTCGGTAAATTCAAATGTCTATTTGAAGTCTGTTAATGGTTCATTAATGATCATTGTGTTATATGTTGATGACCTCCTCATTATAGGAAGCTCACAGGCTGAGATTGCTTCCTTAAAAGGAGCTATGAACCAAGCCTTCTCCATGACAGATTTGGGGCTCTTAAGTCAATTTCTGGGGCTTGAGATTGCTCAAACCAAAGCTGGAATAAAGGTGCACCAGTCCAAGTATGCCTTGGATTTTCTGATCAAATTCAGAATGCAAGACTGCAAAGCAAGCAAAACTCCTTTCCTTTCAGGAGTGAAGCTGGAGGAAGATGATTATCCACCGATGGTAAACAATACACTTTATAGACAATTGATTGGATGTTTATTGTATTTGACACATACTCGACCTGATATTTGTTATGCAGTAAGTGTGGCTTCTATATTCATGGATCAAACTCATGAGATCCATTGGAAAGCAGCCAAAAGGATCCTTAACTTTGTTCAGGGAACAAGGACACATGGGATCTTCTATAAGGCAAAATCTAATCTTGATTTGATTGGATTTACTGACAGTGATTGGGCAGATGATAGCATAGATAGAAAGTCCACTTCAAGGTATTTGTTCATGCTTGCAGAAGGGCCAATCAGCTGGTCAAGCATGAAAACAGATTGCCATTGCACTCTCATCTACAGAAGCTGAGTATAGAGGAGTTGTTAATGCAGCAACTCAGTGTTTATGGTTTCAGGGTTTACTTGGAGAGTGTGGTTTCAAACCTAAGTACTCAACTACCATATACTATGATAACCAGAGTACCATTCCATTATGCAAAGATCCAGTTCAGAAGCAGAGAACCAGACACATTGAGATTCACATGCACTACATCAGAGAGCTTGTGCATGATGGCACCATTCACCTACTCTTTTGTTCATCTTCAAAACAAGTAGCTGATATCTTCACCAAAGAATTTTGTGAGAATACCTTCAATAATATCAAATCACTGCTGGGGATTATTGATCATGCTGTAAAGGCATGAGTGGAGACAAGATTCTACAATTTTGTTTTACAGTCCATGTTTAAGGGAGGATTTTCCCAAGTTGGTTTTGCCTCTTTCCTTGTTTCATATGGACTTGCAGTATGTAAAAGGGTGACTAAGCCTTGTTGCTAGGCCCTATATTTTTGATTTATTACTCATAAATTCAGGCTTAAGGGGGGGTGTTAGAATAATCAAATTGATAGTATTACCCACTTAGACATTAATTCATTTATTTTTGTCTTATTTGCCTAGTTCATGAGTACCACCATGTGCAAGTTACTAATTTCCTATCCATAGAGGTCAAAATTTCCATATTTGACTCATGTAGCACTTTGGAAAGCCTTAGGAATCAAATATTCTTTATTCCTGGCCTCCTAGATGCCCTTCTTCTTTTTCTGCTTTATTGCCTGCTTTTTCAGTGTTTTAAGGCACATAGGAAAGCAAGACTAGGTGAGGTAAACTTGTTTTTTGCCCCTTTCATCCTCCACTCTTTCCTCCATGCAAAAGAATGTATGAGCTGCCATTTCACCACTCATTAGCTTGCCCATTCTCCCTTTCCAATTCGTGAGCCTCATGATAGATTTGGGATCAGCTTTTTACACCTCTGGGGGATTTGCCTATTTTGGGTAAGCCTGCTTTATGCTAGTTTTGGATGCCTCCTTATGCATTCGATATCTTGATGTATTCTATATATTTAGAAACCTATGTTATTATAGGGTTGGCTATTGTACACTCAGTTAATATAATTTTGTGTTACAGCTCCATATTTAGTCTCCATTGTTAGCAATTTTGCATGATCAATTGATAATTGTTGTGGGTAAAATTAATCTACTGCTGGCCTGAATTTCTACAAGCCCAACACTCCTTCTTGGATTTGAGAGATACAAAAGTGGGGTAGTCACACTACTTATTCACAACAAGTTACAGTTATTTTTCCATCACTATAGTTTCTATTGCACTTTGGTTTTGTTTTTTTTTTCAACTCTATTTTGATCTAAACCCTTTGCTTGATCTTTGCAGAGAAACCAGTATTATTTTCTCATTGCATAATTCCAAAGGAAAAAATAACATTCTCATGCACAAAGTGCACACATTCACACCACATAATCCAACTATTCTCGGTTCATGACTCTTAGCGAACCATAAAAGTAACCAATTTACTTAATCAAATCTTGCGGTTTGAGGACATAAGTCTCAACCTCCTAACTATGGGAAGTGCTTGGAATTTGCCCTAAAAATCATTCTGAGGAGTACCATAGGAACCCCAAAGTAGCTAGACAATGAGATGAATTGCTAAGCAAAATGGGCAACAATCCCTTCCGATTGACTAGTGTTGGTAATAACTCCCGATTCAATATCCATTTCCAATGCAAATGCCTATATTTATACAAAGTACATGGCGGTTGGGTTTCACCTTCCGCTCAGCCTATTTGGCTTCCTATATAATCATATTCCTATTTATTATTTATTTACACTAATCCCGAAGGATTATTCTAACAATCCCCCTCTTAATCCGAACGGGTGTTCGTAAGTCCGAGCATGTTTCTGAATCTTTCAAACTTTTCTCGTCCAAGCGCTTTGGTGAAGATGTCTGCAACTTGATCATTTGTGGAACAATGTCGAAGATGGACTGTCTTGGCCTCTACATGATGTTGAATCAAATGATACTTTGTGTTTATGTGTTTGGTTCGATCATGGAATCTAGGATTCTTAGCCAGCTTGATTGCAGAAGTATTGTCGACCAATAATGGAGTGGAGTTCTCTTGTTTTTCTTGCAAATCTTCAAGTATCTTCCTGAGCCATACTATTTCTTTCGTTGCTTCAGCTGCAGCCACATATTCTTCTTTTGTTGTTGAATCTGCTGGAACTGACTGTTTGCGAGATCTCCATGAAACAGCTGCTGATCCAAGACTCATAGTGTATCCAGAAGTTGATACTCTTGTCTCCTTATCGCCATCAAAGTTTGAGTCTGAGTACCCAATAAGTTTGAAGTCATCCAATTTAGAGTACGTGAGTCCCACGTCTTGAGTCCCCTTCAAGTATCTTAGAACCCTCTTTGCAGCTGACCAGTGTCCTTCACAAGGTTTATGCATGAACCTT
>LPNX010643251.1:206495-239073 GCA_001517045.1 Pseudotsuga menziesii
GCATTTGATGGACTTCTATTTCTTAAATATGCTGCACATTTTACTGCATCACCCCAAAACATTAGTATTACATTCTTGAAAAACATCATTGAGCGAACCATATTCATTATGGTTCTATTCATTCTCTCTACTACACCATTTTGTTGAGGATTGTAGGGAACGGTAGTCTGATGTGCAATTCCATGTTGGCGAAGATAAGCTTCAAAAGCATTTGAAGTGTATTCTTTTCCATTATCAGTACGAAGTGTACCAATTTTTTATTGTGCTTGTTTTTCAATCAATGCATGAAAGTCTTTGAATGTTTGAAATGCTTCTGATTTTGTCTTTAAACAGTATGTCCAGCACATTCTTGAGTAGTCATCAACAAATGTCATAAAATACTTGTTCCCATTTGCCGAAGGAGTTGGAATTGGGCCACACAAATCAGAACATACTAGTTCTAATTTCCTACTTGCTATGAAATTAGATTCATGGAATGGCAACTTACTATGTTTCGCTAAAATACATGCATCACATTTATTCTTCTCTTTAGGAATGGTGGGCAAGCCAAATACACCATTCTTTCTCAACAAACGAAGACTGTTATAATTTAGATGACCAAATCTTGCATGCCACAATGAGCTAGATGACATATTACCTTCTCCATGCTGAGAGAGGTAGGCATAGTTCTGAAATCTTGCGGATGAACCCTTGAGCTTCAGCAGCTTCCCATCTTCATATCCAGTCATGATGACTTGGTTGTCAGAGGACTTTCTTATTTCAACGATTCCATCAAACATGTGGATGGAATGGCCTTGCTGTCGAATCTCCACCAAGGACAACAGGCTTCTCTGCAACTCTGGAAGATAGAGAACGTTCTTCAACAAGAAATCAGGGAATCCAGGCATCTTCAATCGAATGGTGCCCATTCCTTTTGGTTTAATACTTGACTTATCTGCAAAGTAAACTATGCCATCTACTGATTCATTAAGTTCTTCAAAACAATCTTTTCTGAATGTCATGTGTGATGTTGCACCAGTATCAAGCAGCCAACAATATTTATAAGATGAGAGAGAATTCATTTCATTAAATCCAAGATTACAATGTGCAACAATACAAGAATCAGAAGCTTTACTAGCATCTTGGTCATCTTTCTTCTGGTTGTGCTTGTCTTTGATGGAGTCCCATGAAGCCCAACACTGATCTGATGTGTGCCCAGTCTTTCCGCAATGCTTGCACTGCAAATCTGATCTTTTGCTTCTGCCCCCTCTGCCTCTAAAATTTCTTCTTCTTCTGCCTCTCTCTTTTTCGCAATCTCCCTTGGAAGGGTCTTTGGATTGGTCTTTGCCGGCAAGGGCAGTACCAATACTAGATGCCAAAGAGTGCATCTCTAATCTGGAAACTATAACTTGTAGAATGCTTTAGAAAAAATATATGGGATGCAGGTTTTGATTCTTGCTCCTTTACAGATTACAATATGATTCTGCAAATAATTCTACAGTCCTATCAAAACAATCTTGCAGCTGCTCTATATTTAATTTCAATATATAAATTCTGTGCACTATTCTACACAATGCAGGTCTGAGTCTCTGCACTTTTTACAATACAGTCAATACAAAATATATCAAAATATATCAGTTACTAGAGAGATGATATTCTTCAGCATAAAACACAGTCTTCAAGGCAGTCTTCAGCATACAACGCAGTCTTCAGCAGCAGTGAGACCTCAACAATGACAAAGCATGAACTCATACAAGATGCATATACTGATATTGTGATAAGAGAATCATTATTCTTATTGTAAAAGAGGCTGCGTATCGCTTTATCTGGGCTTATATTCAGGTAACATATCTTTCCTTTTTTTTATTTATTTATTTTTGGCCTCTCTGCACAAACACCAGATTGGGTCAAGCAAAAACAATATCACGTGCTGCAACAATTTCTATGATTTTCGACCTCTTCTTAAGGAACAGCAGCATCAAAAACCAATGTGCCTTGGGATCGTAAGTGTCAAATTCCTCCTGCAAGTTAATATGTTGGTTCTATAAATATAAGCAACATATTAATTGGAAAGTGCCTGGCCAAGATTCGTACCAATGATCCAAATGTTCAGATTAGTCCTAGAAATCGTCAAAACGCCTTTACAGTCAGAAGACCTGTAGAAGAAGCACTTGAAGACATCACCGCCTTATTCTACGATGAAGAGAGGTATATGCAGTCTCTAACGATCAGTCGCAGCAATAATCTTCTCCAGCATTCAATGGGCCTTCATGTAGACAGCTCCACGCAGACAACAAGCTTCACATCCAAGAGCAGCCACAATACCTCACGATTTTCAGGCAGCCAACGCGTAGTGTAGCAGGTTGCAGCTCCACTTAGTGGAATGAATCTTCACCGGTAAAGGATTCATAACATCAAGACAGTAATATCCAACATCAAGAGGTCACATATCATGCAGCCAATCCTCAGGCTGGACGAGCTGGATCATGAACGAGGGCGCAATTGTGAATAATCATACATTTCCCATGCCATTTGTTTATCAGAACAGTCTTCAAGTCTTCACGCACAAAACTAGGGAAAACTTAGGTTTTCCAATGGTCACATTCAGGCAGTTCTCAAAGGGACATCGCAGTCTCTCTCCACGAGCAGGTTATGGCGCAACAGAGATATCACGCAACAGTCTTATAGTCTTCACATCGTAGCCTTTAGAATATATTCAATACGCAGCTCCACGCACCCTCAAAAATTAGGGTTTCCACCCTGGCCTCAACGCAAGCACCATTCTTCAACGCATAGCTTTCACGTTGGGTTCACCATTCAGTCTCCAACGTTTCAGTCTTTAATATACCAGCATTCTCCACACTAGTCTTCACACCAAGATACACGCAGTAACCATACGCTGGTCTCCACGCAGGATGGTTTCTCCACACAGTCTCCACGCAAAAATCTAGGGTTTAACGCAGTCTTCAGCAAGGCTGTAGTCTCAGCATAAACGCAATGGTGAGATATCACAGATATAACGCAGATAAGTCAAATTCACAGAGGGTAATGTGAACAAACTACTGGAAGTAGTGGTTATACTCTGAATTCTGAGATGCTGAATAATATGAATATGCAGTCCATGGAAGCAAGGAATAACGCTGAAGCAACAATGACAGGCCGGCCGACAAAGAAATAGTGACCTAGACAATCTTCCGTGATGGTTTATATCAAATATATCAGATAGATACAAAATTCACATAGATAACCAGGCGTGGACGTTTTAGAGCTTCAAAACATGGGTCGCAGCTCTCACAACAAATTATTATTTCACACAGACTTTATTTTCAGTCTGATATCTCAGTCTTCATAACGCTGGTATTGTTTCTCAACGCATTCTTACTGCAATCTTAACGCAGCCTCAAACTCAACATGCAAAAGGAGGAGGGCGATTCATTCACCTGAGAAATTAGGGTTAGGTAATTCAAAAAGAATTTGCAGAGAATAAACGCAACGCAGGTAGATGGAGTAACGCATAAATTGCATGCGACTCCACTGGCAGACTGATGGAGCAGTCTGGCAATGGAATAGCAAGCAGAATGGCAGCCAGGAGTTATGGCAGAAAGCCCTGCTCTGATACCACTTGTTGGTAATAACTCCCGATTCAATATCCATTTCCAATGCAAATGCCTATATTTATACAAAGTACATGGCGGTTGGGTTTCACCTTCCGCTCAGCCTATTTGGCTTCCTATCTAATCATATTCCTATTTATTATTTATTTACACTAATCCTGAAGGATTATTCTAACAACTAGAAACACCCTTATGAGGAAAAATCCAAGCGTTGTCTTCTGGCAGTCTTGTTGGCTGAGGGACCACCTGTGAACCAATAGGAAATCATTTAAACCGAGGTCCAAAATTCATTATCAGTGTTAACAAAATCTATGTCAAACAATTAAGGAAGGATCTGGTCGAGAAATGATAAAGGCATACATAAAGATTGGTAAAGGGTTGGTAGTCATGAGTCTCTTATTAAAATGCACACTTTGGTTAAGTCATTGCACAATTCAAAGGTGTAGATTTATGAGTGTGGAAATATAAGGTTGCAAATTGATCCACTGAGAAAAGTTGTGCAAGAAAGAAGTTTTAATGGAGAATCGGAATTGTTAACAGGATAGCAAGATCGACGGCCAATAGATAACGGAAATAAAATCTACGATCATGAGGTAGTCCACGATGTGAAGATGCATGGCTGAAAAAATGAGAAAGGCTAGCGGATTGTGCAGAACAGATTTTGATCCAATGGTTCAAACGCGAGGTGAAGTCTTATCAATGGTCATATTCTACTCTGGAGTGCAAAGCTATGAGATAATTAAAAAGGATGATTGGTAGTGGAATTTAAACCACTTTCCACATGGTGACTTTTCGTGAGTTTCGCTGAGGAAAGTGGTAAAGGAAAAACAGTTTGTTGAGAGTCCCGAAATGATCCGTTGTATAAAAAGTGAAGTTGACCTAGGCAAATTCATTTTGTTTGCACGCTACTAGTGAAAAGAAGAAGGGACAGTGCCTCATATTTTTCCAAAATTCAACTTCTACGTATCCAACAGTTACTAGGTAAGCCTTAAAACACTGATACTTTGTTGAAGACTTGTCACCATTGTTTTATTATGGAGAAGGAGCAGGGTTCAGGAATAATGTACAGAGTTCTAGATGAGAGAGAAGAGGTTGTTGTTGATAGGGAGAGGAATGTATTTGACCCTATTCTATCAGTATGTAGTGAATCAGTTTCAAAGGAGTGTTTGTGGCAGCATAATTCACTAGGGAATGATATTTTAAATGTCTGCAGTTCTTTCTTATATTACTTTTCTATTGAACAAACCCTACCTTTCCCTGAATTTTTCGAATGGTGTGTGAATAATTACTCATCTTCCAAAAGAGTTATTATGAGTCATACAATGTCAAAAATCCTTTGTAGAGTTGACGCGAAAACTGTTCGTGGGGTATTGAGTATGCCTGATAGTTTCCCTGATAGGTATGAATCTTTAACTGAGAAAGTCTTAATTAAATTGTATAAAAATTGTAAAACCGAAGTCAGATGTGAGTTTTTATCCAGTATTCTGAAAGATGGATAGTCGTTAGAGGGCTTATTTCTGCCATACAATGTCAATATTTTCAAGGATGAAGTACAGTTGGTAATGTCACTTATCAGTCAAATTTTGGGTGTGGATGATGATATGCATATCAACGAGGTCATCTTAGGTTTTTTTCTAAGTATAGGTTCGACTGACCATGAATCCCATTTATCCCATTGTTTTAATCTTCATTAGTATTTATCCGAAGTTATCCATACCCAATTGGTTGAATTTCCTAAATTCAGGTTCTTCAGGTATTAGTCGTATTTGTTGAACATGCTTTTGTGTTCTAATGTGTCAGAGTTGCAGTTCTTGTCTACCATGTTCTCTCCAGACCTTCCAAAACAGATTAACATGTTCAAGTTCCTAAATACAATCATGGCTAAGATATACAAATTTATTTCCGATGATGTCTTTTCAAGCGTGTTGGAAGACATGAGACTTATGTTACAGTCTTCTTCAAAAGACAAAACAGGAGATTGGTTTTTGCATAAAGAATTTACTATTCTTAGAGTGTATGGGTTCACTAGAGAACCATACAGGTTACCCACTTTCTTGACCCCAAGAATATTTGCATTAGAATTTATGAGGCAGAGGATATATGCAGAGGAGGAGAATTTTGGGGCATTTAGAAAATCTTCCAATGTTACATTTCCTCTCAAAGTTGGTCCTTTCATTTTTAAGAATAAAAGTGCTTTGTTAGTCATAGAAAAATTGTTAGAGGTTATGGATTTTCAAAACGAGCAAAAACTGAATTATGACCCACACCATATTATTTCTCAAAGGAAGCAACTAAACAAAAGTAAGCCATTTGATCATCAAATTGTTGAGGGATTAGACAAAAGAGCAAATCTGGCTAATTTTGAAGAAAATATAGAAGCTGATGAAGATAGGAGGAACAAATTGGCTGTAGCTGCTCAAGCGTCTGTTAATTCTAGCATTATGAATAAAAGGACTCTTTCTGAAGCAGATGGCATGGATGTAGACGAAGATATTTCCTATAAAAAGATCAAAACGCATCCTCAAGATGAGAAAACTATTTCAGAAGAAATATTTTCAGAAGATTTAAAGAAGATGGTCCTACTCCAGAAAAAGTTTGTATAGATGCATCAATATTCTTTCAGAGATAAAAGTAAGACAGACTCTAGTTCCCATTACAAATCCAGGATAGAGTTAATGTCGATTTATGCTGATAAAGAGATGCAATCATTGGAGGAAATTGAGAATCTGCTTCCTCGAGTTAGAAAATTAATCAATCAAAAGACTTCATTGATTTCTACTCGAGAAGTAGAGAAGAATACCCTAAAATTTGTTGTGGTAAGTGATAAGAAAGTGTCTGAAATGGAGGTGAAGCTGGACAAAATCAGTGTTCCTGATAAAATACAGCTCCATAAACAAAATGGAGATGTTATTTATTTTGATTTGTTACATGCAATTGTGAAAATTACTAAATTACAGTCTCTTGTACATAGGATGGAAGTTCAATTGAAACATGAGAAGGTTGAAAATAAAGCAAATTTGATTCAAATTAAAAAGTTGCAGGGAGATGTTGTAATCTTAGGGATCGAACCAAGTAATGTGCAAGTGACCAAAAAGCTTCTAGAGGAGAAGGATAATACCATTCAAGTGTTGAAAAAGAAGCTTAAAGTCCCTAATGCTGAACATGTTCAATCTTCAGAATTATTTACATTTCAAGAATAAAAGGAAAAATTCTATCAGGAAATGATGGATTATAAAGGAAAATCATTGAAGCTACAGGAGGAGAAGAAAAAGTGGGAGATAGAAAGGGCTGAATTGATAACTCAGATTGCAAAGTTGAAAAAAGATCAAAATGATGAAAAAGAAGTTATGGAAGAACTGATGATTCAACCCTTTGTTGATACTGACTTACCCCTTATTAATGTTGAAATACCATTAAATGAATTTTCTGTAGATGCCTTATTAGTTCCTATGTCTCAGGTGAGCTTGAAAGAAGTGGAGATTAAAGAATTGAAAGATGATAATGAAAGGATCAAATCAGAATTGGCTAAGAGAATTGAAGAGAAGAATAAAGCATGGAATGATAAAAGCCAATTACAGAAAAAATTCAATGAATTAAAAGAAAGAAATACAAGAAGAGCTCCTCTACAGGGAGCTAAACATTTGATTTGGGATACTTTGTCTGTGGAAATCACCAAGTTCAAGCATTATTTAAATTTTATTGATGATGAAAGCACATTGGTAAATTTGGCTACTCAAAGATTGAAATTGGCCAATGAAACTATGGAAAAGAAGCCTTTGAATACTGTTCACAATGCTGTAAATTTCTTGAATTCTTTAACATATCAAAATTTGCAGGACATTGGGATCAAGGACAGGGTAGCAATTGTGTTATGGGCAAAGAAGTTTATCAATAAACATCAACTCATGAAAGTGGTGCAAGATAAGGCGAATAAAATGTCTTCTCAAATAAAGGATTTCAGGACTGCTTTATAAGATTTATTTGATGATGGTATCCCTTCTTTTTGGGATGATAAAGGAAGGTTGTTTTCCCAGGAACAATATCACAGCTTATTGGTACAAAATTGCATGGATCATTCCAAATTTGAAGATTTAGTCAAAGGGTTAACATGAAACGTTATTGTGGAAAAGTTGACAGAAGACTTTCAGATATTGGACAGGTTTTTAATTATTAAGAAAGGATTGTCAGCTGTGTCTTATGAATCTTATGTGTATTTGGAGGTGTCAATAAGAGAGATGACAGAATATGACACTCCAAATGTGGAACAATGGAATATCGTGGAGAAATTTGGGAAAACCAAATACATACTACATTCATGACAACAGGTGTTGCAGTTCAAGGAGCTATTTGTTCGTGATACCTTGCAGTTATGGAGTTTGCTATAATCAAGCAATCTATTATTTCAATCAAAGCATGTAATTATTATTCCTAGTTATTAGGGATATGGTTACAATAAAATTATGATTAACAGATTAGTTGGTTATTGATCTTCTTGGGAAGAAACTATTTTTGTATATATTTGAATTTATTTGATGTATTGGGGGTTGGAACCCATAAGTTTGGACTGATGTTTTTGAGAACTGATGTTTTTGAGAAATGATATTTTTGAATGAAATTACAGATCCGAATGCTAGTTGATCTTCAAAGATTCATTTGTTGTTTATGTTACAGTCTATGCCTTCTTTCCTTGTGAGTCTTTTCTAAGTGTTTGCCTTCCATTCTATTTTATTTCATATCTGAACGTAGTGTTTAATAGTTTCAAAATTCATACATGTTATGCTCTTACTATTGTTTCAAATATTCACCAACAATTCCTCTAAAGTTTATATGGAATTAATCTTGTGATGCTCTATATTGATGGACTGTTCATGTTTCTCTCATATCACCTGAAATTAATGAATGACTGTAACTGAATGATTATCTTGTTTTTGTTGGGATTCTATGTATGAAGCTTTGTATTATATTTATTTGTTTTGACTCCATTTCCCAATGGTTATATGTGTTGTTTCAACCATCTGCATAACTTAAATTATTGACTCCAATATATGGCCTTGTTAAATTTATATCTGAGAGATCCCTCTCTGGAAAGAAAAGACAGTTTCTGTCTAAAAGTAGTTTTTGTTGTTACCTTAATATTACCTTTCACAACCTTGGGTATATTTTGAGTGCTAACAACCAGTTACCACCAGAAAAAAACCATTGATCCACCACACTCTTCCTCACACCTTATGGGGGATCCCCCTCAATTTGGGTGTTTAGACCATCACCCTTGAGGCCCTCCTTGACAACCCTCCTCACCGTTAAAAGGTCATATGGCCTCTTATTCTAACTCAGATTCCTACTAGTCCAAGATAACTCTTTTCACTACACCGTTTAGCCCCATGGCTGGCTTAAATCCCGATCCCTTCTTCGAAGTGGTGGTTGGAAACGGACCCGTGTCCTTGCCTCACATCATTACCAACATCTCGGTCAATGGTCCCAGTACCGCTGCACATTTCATTATGGGTCTGCTACCCATTAGTGGTGTTCCCACACCAACTCCTGTCATTCCCATAGTACTACCTTTCATACCTGGGGTCAATGTCCTTTCTGCAACCATCTAGACTATCCCCATTGTGGGAAGTCAAGCTCAGGTTCCCTGAGTCATGCATGGACATCACGCTCCTGCAAAATATGATGCCATTGTCAGTCCCTCCCACACCAACCTTGGGTCTAACCTCCCATTCATGGAATGCCTCAACTTGTTGGATTTGGATCAGTTAACCAATGACCCAATTAGTCATCAACCCCATTGGCCTCCCATGCCAACCAAACTCCCATTAGACATTCCAAAGTTTGAAGGAAAGGCAGGTGAGTGCCCCCAAAACCACATCATGTCATTTCATCTATGGTGCTCGTCAAACAACATCGTAGACAATTTGATCAGACTTAGGTTGTTCTAGCGCACCCTCACAAGATCCACAACCAAATGGTATATTGAGCTACCTCAAGCCTCTTACCTTGACTTTAATTCACTATCCTTCATGTTCCTGTAATACTTCCAACTCCCTATCAGATACGATGAGGGCGTGGAAATATTGGTGTCTTGTCATCAGAATACCACTATGCACATCTCTGACCACATCCATGAGTGGCGTTGATGATGTAGCCTATGCGAAATCCAGCTTGATGACAGGATTTTCCTCAATTGGTTCTTAAAACCATTCCTACTATCCATAGCCAAGGAGGTCGCCTATGAACATCCCCAGTCTCAGGAATAAGCCATTTTGAAGGACGAACAATTTGATTTAATTTACGCACAGTCTGGATACCTATGCACCATCATTCTAGATGCTCCCTGTGTGGCACCTCTTACCGTGACGCATCGAGGGCACCCCATGCTGTAGATGGCATCATAGGTTATGTCTCCCAGCACCCATAGTACTATACGACACCTCCTATGATGCCATCACACTCAAGAAAGACCCCTAATTTTGCGCAACCAAGCCAGGTACCGTATTACTTAAGGATGATGGCTACCGTATTACTTAAGGA
Organism: Pseudotsuga menziesii; assembly: GCA_001517045.1. Classification (NCBI taxonomy): domain Eukaryota; kingdom Viridiplantae; phylum Streptophyta; class Pinopsida; order Pinales; family Pinaceae; genus Pseudotsuga; species Pseudotsuga menziesii. The sequence continues at coordinate 216,623 of LPNX010643251.1, forward strand.
TGATGGCCCAGTCTGCTGCCACACCCTCTTATGCAAAGCCCATGCCAACTCAGCATGCCCAGGCACCAACTTGGCCGGCACAATCGTATTCGGGACCAATGACCAGATTTATAACTCCCCCAGCCCCTCTGGCCTATTATGCACCACCTATGCAAGCCTCTCCAACCCCAACCCCATCTCCGCCAACTTCCACGGGATAAGTTTTTGTGTAGAAAAATATTCCCAACCAACCCACCCCAATAACCAACAAGGGTCGGGTAAGAAGAACTTATCAAGGAACTAGGGTAACAACCAACCATAAGGAGGCATCCAATAGCCTAATCCTCCTAACAACAACGGTGCTAAAATGTCATCGCAAAACCCCCAACATCCTAATCGATCGAGATGGACCGCTTCTTTACAGACTAATCATTTGTGTAAATTATGCAATTTCTATGGCCATTATTCTCATGAATTCCCACATACAGACCATGTCAAGCAGTTTCTCCAAAACAAAGCTCAACAGGACACCAATGTGGAAGCATGGGCTCAACCCAACCCAGTGCCACCAGGCCCTCTACCCATGGTGATCCAGAACCTGCTACCAATCCAAGGAATGGTTGCAACCACACCCCTACCCCCACCTATTCATGCAGCTCCCACCACGGATCCACCTACGAAGACTAGTATCCATCACCTAATGACACTATCAACTGAAGAAGTGAACCTATAGACTAGATGAAACCAGTACGATTCCACCATGGAAACCGCTGATCCGTCAGCGGCATCCACCTCCGGCACCCACAACATGCCTCTCCAATTACCCCCACTCCCCACTCCCCCACTCCCCAACATCCCTCTTTCGCTGCTCTGCGGCTTCCAGCTACGCTGTGAGGCTATCATTCTACTTCCTGATATTGTCCAACTGTATTTGTGAATAATGGTCTCGGGCCTGAATTTCCTTTGCGATAGCTAACTGGCAGAGGTGTATCTATATCATGGGAATTTTGGTGTAATCAATTCCTACTATCATGCTCATCTCTGTGCGAGACGTTGCATCAGTTATACTGAGGGCAGCGGTGGATACTTGGCCCTTGTTTTCTCGAGCTGGCCATTGCCTTAGATTGGGCTGCGCACTTACCGGGGTACTGCTGGTTATAGTGTCAGTCACCGATTGTGCTGTTAAGTCCTTCAGCTCCAATATGTGATGTGTGACACCATTGATGGCATCCAATTGCACAGCTGCAAACTCTGACCACTTCTTGGTAAGAACTTCTGTGGAATTCGACAAAGCCTCGTCAAGCTCCTCACTTGTCAAGCCTGGTGTGTCGTCGATATTCTTTTCCTTTGATTCCTTCACTTTCTTTCGGGGATGCGGTTTGTCCACTTCCTGTACTTCTAGTGTCCTATGTTTATCCTGCCTATTAGGGTCTGGAGTAGTCTTGACCGAGTCCTGTCCTTCTTCTTCATCGGTTCTCTCTTCTCCACCCTGGTTGCTGTCATTCTGCTGCGACTCAGTCTGGTCCTTGTTGTTTTCCAAGGGCCCTTACTGCTGCGTGTGACTAGGGCCTGCGTCTACATTGGTAGCTATGGGGACCGGAATGTGAGGTTTTTTCCCTACATCTTTCAACCATTCAACTGGCCAGTGCTGAACTACTGCTCGGATGTCACCTTCAGTGACTACATATGGTAGCTTGAACCATTGGTGCTGAGGATCTGTGCGAGCCTGTATGAAAGTATGATACATGTCGGCGCTGAAGGTGGCTGTGGCGTCATACTGAGAGAATAACTTATTACTGAGCCGTGGGGTTTGGGCGATCTGAAACTGGATATCCATTATATAAAAATCAAATACATAATTTGTGATCTGTTGGTGTGCTTTATCCTGTGAAACCCATAGCGATGCGTACCTAGCTGCGCCAAGCATGTGCTCTGGTGCCGCAGAAAACTATGCCTCAATAGTTTCTTGCCATCCTATCAGAGCAATGAGGATGAGCAACCATGAGTAATGGAAGGGCCAACCTTTTTCCTGCGCGTCGCAAGCGTCTTCCAGGAATTCCTTCACAATATATTCTACCCATTTGTAGTTGTAACCTTCGGCACAGTTGATAGCAATTCAGATAACCGGGGCAGGTACTTCAGTTGGTCTACACTTTCATATGACTTTGTAGGCTAAAAGCTCCGCTGCAAAGTGAATGTGCTGTTCCTGGATGGTGGAAGTGTGATACCCACGTTTTCCCTTTGTTATGTCAAAGCGTTCCTTCATGGCTTGTGCGAGCTTCATATCCTCATGCTTTGATGGAAATTGAGTCGCTGGATTAGGGCCTGCTATTGGTAAACCACTGATCCTCTGGATGAGCTCGCCATTGATAGGGATTTTCTTGTCTCCTATCTAGAGGTGGCCATCATGAACTAGCGCTAGTAGCTGCTTGACCACTATGGTCACCTGTGTGCCGCGACCAAAATGGGGAACGTCAAGCATCTTCAGTAGACCTGCTTGATCCAAGACGGCAGCCCACCGTTTGATTTCTAATAAGGTCGTCCCGGTCTCATCGTACTTGACAAAATGCAAATATGCTTCTGGTGTGAACTATGGAAACCTGCCACGATCACTTGTATCATGGTCAGAATACTTAAGCCAGTTTATCTTTCCTATCATGGTCCCAACCAGCTGCACACCCGGTGGCAGTGAAGGGGTGCTTATTATGAACTGCTTGTTCCACCTAGGTGGTTTAACTCCTAGTCAGAGAGGCGGGACATATGGTGGCCGCCGTGGTGCAATGTTCTCCTCTCCTTCACTTGGGATTTCTACTGACCCAGGAGGATTCATTCTGGGATCCTCTGATGTTTTCCCGGACTGCTTATGTCGATCTTCATTCTGCTTAGAATGAACTTCAGGCTTGAACTGTTTCCTGGCAGACCGTGTTTGCATTGGTAGAGGCAGTGCAGGTAGAGTCCCTTCTCGTGCTGCAGGTGCACATGGGGGGTGAACAATGTTCTGCAACCCTGTCTGTTCAAATTCTCTCAATAAGTCCTGAAGTTCTTGATCAGCGGACATAGGTTCAATTGTGAAACTATGAAATGTGACTTTCCCATGCCCGGGTGTCTTCTTATACAATCCATCGATCAAATCGGTCATAAATGTGCATTGAAGGCACCGAATCTGGCAGAGATGTTGCTTCCATGGCACTATATTTCAGCAGGTATCCTTAGGACAGGAAGTTAAGGCAAAGAAAGTATCAGCGCCGTCAAATCGGCAGTGTTCCAACGGTCGGTTTCTGTGCTGTGGCGCAACCAATACCACAGCTGTATCACAATAAGGACCTTCATCATGATAATGACCTTCATCATATGTGGGCAAGTTCTGTGACCCAATTGTGAGCTTCGCTCTTTTAGCGTCTTGTGCCGACCAGCGAGAACAGGACTGGGTGATTCCTTTAACATGAGACACATTAGCGTGCCGAGTCCCAACCTCCCTGTACCAGTTGTCGGCTGCAAATGCCTGGGTATGACCAAGTCGAGGTACCCATTCTGTACGAAGTACAATTTTCCATGCCCTGTAACAATGCTCCAAATGTTCATGTGGCCTATTCTGCCCAGTCACCCCCCTGCGCGCCTTCTGGAGCTCATCCATAAATCTCAGGTGAAGGGATGTCTAACAAGTTTCCCAACTCAGAAGATACTTCTTATAGGCAGTCCACCTTCTGGCTGTGGTGACTTCTAATGCTGAATCTAGATTCTCCAGTTTTTGTGACTCCATTATCTGTTTTGATAGTGGCACAATAGACTGCTCTGAGTCTGTCGAACCATTAGAGGTAGGTAAGGTTCTTGGCTGCGAACTAAGCCATCTGAAGGACTTGGTAATTCTGGTGCATCTTTGTCCATGTAGCTCATACAATCGGTTCTGCCAATTCTCTAAACCATCATCTGAATCCATCATACAGGAGCCGTCACCCTACAAATCCATAATACCTTCGGTAGTAGGATCAATATAATCTTCTTTCCACGCTGTGACATTATAGATGTGCTCCAAAACATCCTAGTCTTCGTCTCTGAGTGGTTCTGTGTATCTTTCTCCTTGGGACGGGTCTAGGGGTATTATAACTCGCAAACCATTTCCTTTGAAGGTCATCTATCTCTCCTTAAGGTTAATGCCTGTAGCATTTTCCATAGCCCACTCAATTCCCAACAGGGCTAGGTAGGGATTGCTATCATCGATGATCTCAATAACTTCAAAGTCCTCCAAAGTACTGACCCCATCAAGATCTATTGGAACACTAAGGAATATCCCTAGGGGCACAATCCTTTGTTGATTGGATAACTTCAACTATATAGGGGACCAAGCGAGGGTAGGTTTCCCCATTTGCTCCCAGGTTTGCTTGGTTAAGACATTGACTTCTGACCCTAAATCTAGGATGAAATCAGTCATATCATACTCTCCTATCTGAGCATTCAATCTCATTTCTCTGCCAGTTCTTCAGACATGATTAACAATTTTCTCCTTATCAACTCTTCTCTGAGGTTCACAGACAGCCAGAACTTTTTGCAACTCCTTTAGAGCATTCTGATTCCTTAAGAGTTTCATACAGCTCTGTAAAAAGGAGGATAGGGTACTTACTTTATCCGGTGAGGCCTCTTGAAGCTACGACTCCTACTGATGTTGCTACGTAGGTACTACTGCTGTACTAGGAGCAACATCATCACGCTGGGATTCCATGATTGTCTCATGTTCACTTGGGACTTTTTCTAGGACCCAAACCTTGTCAGGCTGTTTCTCTGCATTCTGTAGGTGCGTCGTAGCTCCACTCTGCGTAACAACGTTAATGGCTACAGCATGTTGGGGCTTAATGGAAATCATCTGGATATTCTGAGTAGGACCACCATTTCTTTCCTAAATCTTAGCTATCAGCTATGGGCACTGCTCACTCACATGATCGATTGCGCGACAACACCGACATGTCATAGTTGGGTTTTGACAATCTCTAGCTAAATGCCCGGCTTGGTTACAGTTGTAGCAGATGACCTGGCCTCTGCCTCTTCCTACCATACCACCACGACCCCGACCTCCAACAGCGCCTCTATTGGAGGCACCACCATGGTAACCATAGCCATCATTTCCCTAGCCCTCATTTTGCACCCGATAGGCATCATAGGTGCGCTCTCGCATAAGGTCATAACTACGACATTCATCTTCATTATGTCCGATGAACTTACAAAACTTGCAGTAGGTGTTCTTAGGGACTTGCACATACCTCTGGAGTAGATGACAATGTTCTGGGCGATGCTAGCCAATTGTCCGACAGATCTCACAATATAAAACAGCGAGATTGAACGGATTTGGCGTTCCAGTATTCAGGTAATTTCCCACCACAGGGCACTATTCCCTATCATGAACTTCTGTCTAACAATGTGTACACCAAACCGCTTCACGACCAGTTTTTCCTGTCTTCATATCGCAGAGCTCGAGAGCCATGGCCGCGAGCTGTGCTTGGATTTGAGCAATACCAGAATTATCTTTAACAGGTGCGGTCTCAAGCTTCATCATGATTTCCAGAGCCTCTTGCTGGTCAACAACCTTCTGTTGCATGAGTGGAGTTCTGATGTGTGGTAGTAATGCGGCAATAAACCATTCCTTGTGCTGCGTGGGGCCAATTGTGAAACTGACTTGGTCTAGTAGAACTTTGAACCTCTGATCAAAATCCCACACTGATTCACCTTGCTTCTGTTGAATCTCCTTTAATTCGATGATACACTGTGATTCTGATTTAGGCTTCTTAAACTCTTTGATTATTGTTGCTTTGATATCATCTAGGGCCGAACTCTGAGTACTAGAGAATTTCATGAACCAGGTCAAAGCCCGGTCCCTGAAAGAAGTAATGAGTTGTGTGGTTCTTACAACTGGGTCTGTAATGTTATTAGCAGTCCACACCGCCTCACATAAAAACCAGAACTGTTATGGATCCTCTGATCCAGTTCCTTTGAAAACAGGGAGCTTAATATCATCAGTCATGTGGGCCATAGTAGTTCTAGGGGGGGTTGGAGGGGGACGAGAAGTAGGTAGGGGAGAACTTACTGGGGTAGACTGACCTGCGATAGGAGTACTAGTACTAGGGTTACTTTCGGTCTGCGACGGGTTCTCAGGGATAGCAAATCGGCGCTGCGGGGTTACCGGGGGGTTTCCAACAGAAGGGGTTTCTTCAGGCTCTGAGGCTGCTGGACTGAAAAGGGTAGACTCGGTGTCCGAACCTAGGGTAGATGACTCAAAATTTCTCTTGTACCTTTTTCCACTTCGCAGCAAACCACTTTTCTCGTCGAAGGTATTTTCACTTGCAAACATAGGTTATTAATACAAAATCTAACAGTCTGATTCAATAAGCAATATTCCTTTTTCAGCTAATAGCATCTTAATCCTTAGACTAAATGAATTTAAAAACTTACCCCTTGGTCCTTTGAAGAACTGTCACTCCGCCTCACTAAAGGAAGTACTCATGTCAATGGCGAACTCCGTCACGAATGCCTCAAGGGTTCATGTCGTCCAGAAATCAACAGCGCGAGAGATCCCATTGTTTATTCTTTTTAACAGGTTGATTCTTGTGGGAGTCCACACAGGAAACTGACCACCACAAAATTTCATCCTTTGCTCGGCCAACCTGGATACCCACTGGTGCAACTCTATGTGGATACTACCAAAGAAAATTTCATAAACATCACAAAAAAATACCTTTGTAAAAATTCGTTTGCGCTACAATGCGGATCTTTGTTCTCTTGCTCAGTGAATTTCAGATAAGTCTCATCCAGCCAATCACCGATTTATTTCACAGAGGGTCTCCAGAACATAGCCCTCGAGGTATGATGTAAACCGCTCTTGCGTAGATATTGAGTTCAACCAGCAACGGAACAACTTTGTTGGGCTATAGGGCAGACCCGGGTTTTATACCTTTAACTTCGCACCAACAAGAGACCCACAGTGTTGGCCCTTTCGGCAACAACCTGCGAACAGGTTGCAGTCTCACCCGAAACAGCTATGGGATGCCGCAGAATCAGGTTTCGGCAAGCAGAAGAGGGAGATTACTGTATCTTTAGCTTTTATCAATTTATAATCAATTAACACAGAGTTTAATCTTTCACACACACACACACACACACACACACACACACATATATATATATATATATATATATATATCTTCGCAGTTAAATAACACCGTGACTTGCTCAACCCTGACTGGGAATGCACAACGAAGCTATTTATTAAGCAACGATCTTACTTATCAGATATATCTATACTTATCAATGCATAAAAGAACATAACAAAAAATCACACAAGAACCACAACACCAGATATAACGTGGTTCACCCCCAGTGTGGGGGTTATGTCCACAGAACTGTGTTTTATTCAACTTTTCTACAAAACCACAGTTCTGATTTGCACACTCAGCTGCAGATCTCTTTAGTCCTCAAAGCCGCGCACACAGCAGCAGGCCTCTGCGCACTCAGTTGCAAATTTCCTTATCACTTACAAACCCTCTATGCACATAGCTGCAGAGGTCATCCACGCACTCAGCTGGGACTTTATCCTTCACTTACAAAATAGCCTTAGCTTCGCCTTATCTTTCTTACATTCCAAAACCTAACCTAACTTATTTACAAGAGTATTTATTTATACAGCACACTATTACAAAACCATGGGCTTAAACCATGGGTTAATTACAAAAATAGGGCTTTGACTTAACCCCAACACCCCTAAGACTAAATTGAGCCATAACTCCGCTTACAAACTCTTTCAGGCCCACGGAGTTACCCACCATAAGGACCCTTAGGGTGCGTGCCCCAACAATCATCTACCACTACACTATGCACCTATGATGGTCACCCCACCAAATCCCAGGGCATTCTTCTACATGTCCCCACATCATTAGCCAGTGAGACAATTCTGAATGACATAGAGGTTGTCAATGTTAAACTTGATTATAACCTTCTCCTCGTACTTAGTTACATGTATGCTATGAGAGTCATGGAATCCATCGTTTTCCAGCTTATGATGTTCCCTAATGACTGGAATATTGTGACGGTGTATCAATTAACTTACCACAATCCGCAAGGTCCGGACACACCAGAAAATGTCATCTCTATCGTTGATACCTCCATCAACAGTGTAGCCATCCCTTCCTTGTCAGTTGTAGGTCCTGGAATGTTTGTCGACACTTCCATGACGTCTTCCTTCCCATCATTACCTCCTCCACCAGCATAAAGCAACACAACGGATATGTGCAATATTTCATCCAGCACAACTCCACCCACACCACAACCACAACCGCAACCTCAAATGAAATCACCAGGGAATTATTGGGGCTCTCTCCTAGTCCATATGATTCCCTTCATTTTCCCACCATTCGGCATCATGAATAAGCATGTTATGCCTACTTTAAATTTACCAAACTTTACATTAGGGATTCCAATGTGGTACCTTGAACCACCAACCCCACCTATGATTACCCAGGTTGTGTTGACCCCCATACACCCTATAGAGACGGTGTCACACCCCCCTCTTGGACCGCCAAAAACACCTTTCATTACTAAACCAGCCCTGCCTCCTCCAAAAAGGACTTGGGGTAAAACCACTAAAGCAGTCACTAAACCTCGGCTGACTCCACCTTGCACCATATGAGGCATATAGGGTCATGCAACCCAAAATTGTCCAGAACTCCCCATCCTTCACACACATATAGATTCCATGGATACAATGAAGAATCTTTCGGTAGTCATAATCCTAACTCAGCCAACAGTCAAAAACAAGTATTTGAGGACAAACCATGCATGCGTAGTTTGCAGATTGTATGGACATTATTCTCACCACTGCCAAGACTTGGCCGAGTATTGAACCACCCTTAGCAATCTTCAGAAACATTCCCTTTAATCTGAAATCACTGTCATTGAGGATATCCACCCTCTGATTTCTTCCTTGACCACCACAACCATTTACATTGTGTCCAACTCCAGTGACCTTTCCATCTCCATAACCATCGAAGATCCCTCAGATCTTATCCAATCATTGCTTCAACAATGACTAGGAGGTACTTGAGGCCTTTCTCGCTCCTGAATACTCATGGGACATCATGCACCATCGCTCATTATTTATCCTCAAGGAATCTTCGTCAACATCAGATCAATATTAAGTAGAGACCGAGGACTTCATCCATGGAAAGGTGGATTAGTTCAAAAAATCCATCCCGACTCTCGATGCCTTTGAAGAAGGAAATATGGCCAACATTTCACCCATAATTAAGGTCAATATCTCAACCAACCTAGAGGTTGTTAAAGAAATCACACTCAGAGAATCATGCTCCCTTGAGGAAGTCACTTCCTACAAAGCACTTTTTTAGGAGTTTCGTGACATCTTTGCTTGGTCCTACACTAAGATTCCTAGATTAGATCCATCCATCATGGAAAATCACATCGATACGTGTCCTGATGTGGTGCTGGTGCACTAGAAACAACAACCCATTCACCCTTAAAAGGTTTTCGTAATCAAGGCCAAGATTTAAAAGATGCACATAGTAGGATTCATTTACCCCATTGCCTATACCACTTGGGTTTCCAACTCCTGTGAATAAAAAATAGGGCACCATCTGCATCTGTATAGACTTCCACAATTTGAATTTGGCATGTACCAAGGACAAATTCCCAACTCCTTTTAATGACCAAACCATTGACGCATGCACTGGACATGAGGTATTTTCCTTCATGGACGGTTTTTCCAGATACAACCAAATTCAGATCTGAAAGGAAGATCGATATAAGACTGCGTTTACAACCCCTTGGGGAACATTTGCATATCAAGTGATTCCCTTTGGACTCAAAAATGCTGGAGCCACTTTCCATCGTGCCATGACATACTACTTCCATGACCTTGTGTACATCATATTGGTTTATCTAGATGACCTTATTGCTTAGTCATGGAAATGCTCACAACACTTAGATGACTTGTGTTGGGTCTTTGTGCAATGTCGCAACTAAAAAATATGCTTGGACCCTCTTGAGTGTGTTTTTTGTGTCCTAGCGGGCCACCTAATTGGGTTCATTGTTTCCCACAAATGGATGGTAGTTGACCCTCTTAAATTTCAATCCATTCTCGACCTACCCTCACCATGGACTTTGCAATAATTGTAGAGTCTCCAAGGCAAGGCCAGCTTCCTTCGCCGCTTCATACCAGAATATGCGAAAAAATTCCATGGATTATTGTGCTTGCTTTGTACCAACATTCCATTTGTTTGGGATCAATAGGCGCAAGATGCATTTGACGCATTAAAACAAGCTCTGGCTTCCTCCCCATTACTATCTACACTTGACTTCACCCGCGACTTCATCCTCTATGTGTCGACCTCCGAAAATTCCATCACTGGAGTTTTGGTCCGGGAAGACGATGCTCATTAAGAACACGTGATTTAATACATTAGTCAGAAGATGACTGGTCCCCCCCTATGATATTTTACTAAAAAGAAGATGGATCTCGTCGTCGTATTCTTGGTCCAAAAACTACGCCATTACATTATCGCAAACCATACTCTAGTAGTGGCCGATTCCAATCCTATGCAGTACCTCTTGAGTCATTGCCTCCTCCAAGGTCACATGGCCAAGTGGATAGTCATCCTCCAGGATTTTGACTTGGAATTCATTGCCCTAAAAAGCACCAAAGCATTGGCGCTAGTTGCACTAATGACAGACCTTCCCCCATTGTCCTCACTACCACTAATCACGGTCAACCTTCCTGACAAATTGTTATTTTCCATCTCCATGGAAGATCCTTGGTATGGGGGAATTCTCCTATACTTGCGTACCCAAACATTTGAGGCTCACTTAAGCCACGAAGAAATATGGCACATCCGACGCTAAGATGCTTTCCATATCCTTATTGGAGATGTTCAATATCGTCGAGGCGTTGTTACCATATTATGTCATTTCCTCACCCATGACGAGGCTGAATAGGTCCTCAATGACTGTCATAGTGGAGCCTATCATGGCCACCTCTCTAGTTTGGTGATTGCTCAGAATATTCTATGTGCTAGCTACTTTTGGCCTTCCATTTTCGTTGATTGCATTGAGGCAATCAAACACTGTTGTAGTTGTCAACTCTTTGCCATGTCACATCACCCCATGGTTACAGTTGGTCCCTTCTGGAAGTGGGTGATTGACTTCATGAAAATCAATCCTACCTCAGTCGGAGACCATAAATACATTATTATGGTTTTCGATTACTTCGCTAAGTGGGCTGAGGCCATGCCCACTTTCAATTGTAAAGATGAAACGACAATGCGATTTTTCTTCAACCACATCATTTCACATTTTGGTGTTCCCCAATAGATCATCTAAGACCATGGTATCCATTTTGAAGACACGGTTTGGACAGATATTTCAACCATGTAGAAGTTCAAGCACCAGTACTCATCCTCCTCTTGTCCTCAGGGAAATGGGAAAGTTGAAGAAGTCAACAAAATTATCAATACCATGCTCCAGCGAATGGTTGGAAACTAAAAAACCAATTGAAACCACATGTTATTTTCAACCCTTTGGGCCTACCACACATCCATGAAGACCGCCACCGACTTCACCCCATTCCACTTAGTCCATGGTGTTGAATCAGCACTCCCCATTGAGTGCTAAATTTCATCACTCCGCCTTGCCGTCGAACTCCTTCCCATCACTTCGCCATTATAGGAGCACCTTATCCTACTTGAACAGACCAATGAGAACTATCATGCTACTCTCCAAGCCATCAAAGTAGCTAAAACAAGGTCGAAGTCACATTTCGAATCCCATGTTCACCCTCGCACCTTTAGCGAAGGCAATCTGATCCTTGTTTATGACCAAGCCAATGACAAGTTGGGTAAAGGTAAATTCAAATCCATGTGGCATGGCCCATACATCATTTTCCACTACCTAAGTAAGGGTGCATACATTCTGGCTGACTCTGATGGACAAATCTTGAAGAACCCCCGCAATGGGCTCTACCTCAATATATTTTATGCTTAACATCACCACCATGAGTCACTTTTCGTAAAGTTTTTTTTTTTTGTTTTACACTGTAACGAACATAAATAAATGTAATAATTAAATAATTAAATATTAAAACATAATTAAATTGTACTTAATATGAAAGGGTATAACCNTTTTTTTTTGTTTTACACTGTAACGAACATAAATAAATGTAATAATTAAATAATTAAATATTAAAACATAATTAAATTGTACTTAATATGAAAGGGTATAACCTCTCATTAACAAATTCCCAAGCCTTATTTAATAGGAGGGTTATCAACTATTGTAATCATCCTATCGATTCTATCATCAATATACACATTATGGCTTATTTGATTTACCAAGTTTTCTAGTGAATATTATTGTATGAGTGAATAAATATTCACTTCAGTGTTATCAGAGCCAGCCCCTTCTCAGGCTTGTGATCATTCTGTATTTTAGCCAAAACTTCAGATTGTGTCTGAGTATTTTCAAATTTTCTCTGATTTCCCATCCTCCTTCCACCACATTGCCACCTTCCTCAACTATTCCCACCATTCTGTGCACTCCACCTTCCCATCTACTCTGTGTTCTCCCTCTGTGCGTACTCTTCTCCACTTTCTCACCTTCCCACTCTTTGCAGCTCCCATCAGCTGCTCCATCCCTCCAGCACTGCTCCACTCATCTTCCATTTTTCTCTGTGCTCAACCTCCACCACCATCCATCCTCTAATATCTAAGCACTCCATGCTCCTTTCTACGCATCTGACTACAACCTCATGCTTCCAACACCTCCCTTGCTCTGCGTTCTCAGTCACCCTCACGACACTAACACCTCCCCTGCTTCGTCCTCGCCCATCCTCCCTTCTGTGCACCTCCACGCTGACCACCTCCTCGCTGCTCCCTCTACCATCCCTCACCACCTCTTCCATCCACCACATCCTTCACCATCTCCTCCATTCACCATATCTGCCACCTCATCTATCCTTGCGACTACTCCTCCATGCGCTCCAATTTCCACGACCTACACACACAAAAAACTAAAACATTATATAATATAATATATATATTATAATATTTAAATTGTTTATTATACTAAATAATAATAAAAACATTATTATATAATAATTAATTTAATAATTAATTATTATTATTATTTAAAAAAACTATATATTAAACTATATATATAGTTTATAAAACATTAATATAATAATATTATTAATTAATAATAATTATTATTATTATTTATAATATTATTTTTTGGAAAAAAAAGGGTTATTAACCTAACAAAGAAGACCAGTCTATCAAAGGAAAACAAAATTGACAACTATCTGTAGTCCAAGACGACTATCTAGTGTCGAAGAAATCAGGGATCATGGAATCTGATTTGCGACTACAAATAGAGAAATTAGAAGCCAAGTTAAAGCGTTATCGAAGAGACAATGAAGAATTATGAGAAACGAATACGAAATCGAAAGTAATGATTAAATTACTTAACATGCAAAAAGAGCTCAAGGAACAAAAAATGTACGACCAAAAAAATCACATAGAAAAATTGTCTACCCAAATTGATAAATTAAAAGATGAAAGTGATTTCAATCACAGACAAAGAAAATCAAGATATAAGGAAAGAAATAAGTGATTAGGAAGCAAAAACAATACACTTGAACAAAATTGTTAATGACAAAGATGAAGAACTAACTCACATACGAAAAAAATTAGAAGATCAAGAATCAATAGTCAACCAGTATCAACAACAGATAAAAGTTCTTCAACAAAAAAATAGTGACTCTAAAAAGGAACACAAGCTGGAGATCACAAAGAGTAATAAACCAGTATCCAACACTTCTGAAGAAATTTTTATATTAAGAAATCATAACAAAACATTGATTACAAAAATTGAAAAATAGAAAAATAGTAGCAAGAGGGAACACTTCGGTGAAGAGCTCAGAGTAAAAATACTGGAAAAGCAAGAAGAAAACTAGTGTCTAAATAATCATAATCAGGAACAACAAAATCAAATCAAGGAGTTATAAATTGAAAAAAGTCGTAAGATGAAAGAATTGAAAAGATTCAGAATCATAACAATCTACTGGAGAACCAAGAAGCACAATTCCAGGAAAATGCATCCAAAAATCAAATCAATGAAGTGAAGACAGTCCTCACTGCAGTCCAAAAGAAAGAAGAACAAACAACACCTACACCTTATAGACATCCTAATTATAATCGTCATTTCAACCAACGACAAGGTCAAAATGAATATTCACAAAATACTTATGTCGACATGCGAAAATATTGACATACTAAGCAACAATTGAGACAAATCATCGCACAAAATGATCTCAGAGCTTCGATAAAAATAGATCTGGGATGGACTGCAGCAGATACGATGCGACAATTCTCATGGGGATTCTGTAACTCGTATCGGCTCATTTCCTCAAATGTCATAAATACAAAAAGGGAAAGGATCCCAAGATTAATGATTAAAGTAAATTAGACATTAATGTCAATACATCTATGAGGACAAAGATTCCCTTAAGGGAAAGGCAATGTAGCGAACATAAATAAATATAATAATTAAATAATTAAATAGTAAAATATAATTAAATTGTACTTAAGATGAAAGGGAATAACCTTTCATTCACAAATTCCCAAGCCTTATTTAATAGGCGGGTTATCAACCATTGTAATCATCTTATCTATTATATCATCAATATTCACATTATGGATTATTTGATTTACCAAGTTTTATAGTGAATATTATTGTATGAGCGAATAAATATTTGCTTCATACACAGTTCTTGAAGTGAGTCTTACACTTTGCTTCCTAGATTTCTCTAGATGGATCCTAACTCACATCACTACACTAGATTTGTTGATGGAGCAAGCAGATGATATCCAAATCTCGCCTCAGCTGTGTGGGTTATCTATTCCCCGTCACATGAGTTGATCCATATTGACAGAATGTGTGTTGGAATCGCAACCAACAACCAGGCTGAGTATGATGGTGTCGTTGACCTCTTGACCTCCACCCTCTAGTTGGGTATTCATCACCTTGATGTCTTTTTAGACTCCCATCTTCTTGTCTCCCAGTTGAATAGCCCCTACCGATTACACAATCCTTTCCTTTTTAGAAAATTCCTGCACACTAAACACTTAGTTAGAACTTTTGAATCCATTACATTCACACATGTTCGCAGAAACCTGAATATTGTGGCAAATCAAATGGCTAATGATGTTCTAGAATGGCATATTCATCATTGCATATAGGAAACATATAAAAACTGGATCATGCATCACCATATAATCATGCGTACATGTGTAACATACATCATCTAGGAATTTTTCATCAGACAAACACACATAAAAAACCATTGTTAGTCCTAAAGTCTGCATCGACTGTTGAGCACAAAGTTTAGGCAGCTCGATTTGAATGAATCTAGATTTTAGGATTGGTTTTGTAGGGATCAAGAGATTAATCCACATGAAGAAAGCATAAGATCGCTGAAAACATCAGCTCTGTGATAAGAAAGGATGACAAAGGTTCAAACAAGATTGGTATTGTGTGGAGAAAACAACTCATTCACACATTATCATGAAGAAACATTTTTAGAAAAACATTCCAAAAATGAAATCTAAACAACTAAATCTCAGCATGGGAAATTACAATAAAAACCTTATTGATCAGGAATCCATAACTAGGCCAGTTAAAACATAAATGCACATCATATTCAGATTGAAAGGCATCTTATAACCTAGCACAAACTGATAGAAGGTCATATGTAAATTACAAGCCTTCGGAAAATACAGAGCAAGATCTTAGACCTCAGCTTATAGCTCTCCATTTCATTACAAATTTCTCACATAGCCTCTCTGGCTGTAAACCTCCCCCCCCTCTCTCCCAAAACATCAAAAAATATATATAGATCAATAAAACTAAATAAAACTCCTTCTAACACTGGGGCACTAACATCTAACAATAGAATTATGTTTTAATTAAGTTTGCAAATAGAATTAAGAGAGCATGCAATTGAATCCTTCAAATCTGAAATTGCTAGATGTTACTTTGTTGCTTGTTGCTTGTTGACCATAAACTCTAGAGATGATCATGACTACCATATAATCTGGAAATACCTTTTGACTAATTAACTGTCTGTTAGGTGCTTCTAGCATTTGTCATTTGATATTAATTGATCCTGAAGATAATCACCAGATGAAGGTTTATAACTGATAAGAGACACCTGCTAAATCCAAGAAGATGAGCCAAGATTTATGGATATGCTTCTTTGGTAAATTCTCCTAGTTTCCACATGTTCATCGGGTACCCTACATTCTATCTAACATTTGAATACATATCCTCTGGAAATCTGGAAATGATCACTGCTGTTTAATTTGGCCTGCAAATTTTTCAACACCTAGAATCAATTATTCATGTGCTGATCTTCTAGGATCCCTTCTCATCTGAATGAGATTTAATCTCCTTGAAATATGGAATTTATATCTCAAAATCTACCACATGTGTCTCGGATGCTCAATATGCTAAAAATATAGATCCATTTGCTATCGATTTAAAATATGGAAGAAGTCCTTTAATTTCATTTCGCATGAGTTGCAAAAGAAACCATATACTGTCTAGAGATTTCTCTGTTTCTTTTGAGTGAATGCTACCTCCAAACTCTATTAAACAATCCCCTCCTGGTTTTCCATGAATCAATTTAAAGTGCAGAGATACACCCTTTTTCCATTGATTAAATTTCATACTTTGCACTTGAATAGTTTAAAACCCTGAGCATGGTTTTCACCGTTCAGATCACCAATTACCCATTTAACACATACTGGTGTTAACCTGTGTCACTCAGAGATGCTTCGATGCTTGGGATCAAAGTGCTTCCCCTAATTTCTCCCTTTGGTATGCTTAGTACTAGGCATCTGTCATTTTATTTTCTAGATCACCGCTGAAAAGAGCTTCAAGATAATTTAAAATCAGTGGTAGATACAAGAAAATAACATGCCTTAACTTAAACCTGGGTACATATGTGTGTCTTCAAAATGTATCAACTATATCACATATTTATCATTTGCAAGAGGCTTCGGACTTGAATAATACTCCTTGAAACTACATGCAGAGCCTTGGCATCTAGGCATTTAATGTGTAAGAACTTTTAACACTTATGTGTTGTCAATACTTCTCTTGGCAATTGAACAAGGAATTGGTGTTCTTGGTAAAGCATTTAGTATGCAGTGAATCTATCCCATAACTAAAACATGCAAAGATTTTCATTCTTCTACATTTATAGTTGTTCATAGTGTAATGAATGGACTCGTTTCTTTATCCATGGAAATAGGCATAAGTTCTTTGAGAGTGGAAATTAGTAATTGGATCAATGCATGACGAGTTGTCTGCAATCAATACCCAAACAATTGCTCACTGCCACTAATGACAAAATAAGCTCGGCTACATGTTGACTTTATAAACTGGGTGTGAAATGACATTGTCATGAGATATGGATAATAAGACAAAGATCGATATTTTCATAAAACTCCACAAATATTACCCAAGCAAACCTTTTTAATAAGCATAACATATTATTTTTATAAAGATATAAAATAATTAAATTAAATTATATATATATAATTTAAATGTTTACCTTTAGGTAAAAGTAAACAAAGGCAATTTGGTATTTAGGATTAGACTTTGCTCATGATAGTCTTAGAATGGGAAAACATGAATCGTGATACTCATGATAGGTTTGGCTATGTATGCACAATTTTTTTATGGCTTCAACAATTTTATAAATATTGAAATCATTTTTAAATGTAAACCGGGAAAATAATGACTAGAAATGTATTCAAGAACTGGTCAAGGATGAAGATTTGAGGTGATGAGGAATTGATCAGGTTGAAAAAAACTCAAAGCTTTGACAAAGATGCTAATGGAATTTCCGCCAACAAAGATCAAGGACCTTCTTTACATACGCACTGCTCAAGGTCCAAAACTTTGGATGGTGAAATTTTCGGTACCAACATCTCGCTCCGATTGGGGATGGCATGCTCCCTGCGAGCTACCAAGAACTAGAAAACTACATTCCTTTTCCATTCCATTGGGATGGAGTCTTCATGCTACTACAAACCAACAAACTGAAAAGTGATCCAAACTCATACTCTGCAAACTGAAAATTGCAATATGTTATGTTATATACCTAGTGCTCCATTGGACTGAAGTGTTATTCAACTATCTGAACTATTGCAAAAGATAACAAGCTAAAAACAAATCTGTTGAAAAACTGTGCACCATTGTCTTTGTTGAAAACCAAATTCATACTAAAAATTCAAATAACTGCTCTACTGCTGAAAGGAAAATGATTTTATGTATGTACATTATCTACACTAACCAAATCTACAACTTGGTCAAGTAAAATCATGCTTCCAATGAAACCAGGTTAAGAGCTGTTTTAGCAATTGAACTCTTGAAATATGCTTCAGTAAGATAAAAATTTAATAATTTACAGGCATCTCATCATGAGTCTGAAACCCATATTTAGAGCTAAATTTGAGTTGAAAAACTCCTCCATATATTCGTCTACTGAGTCATACCACTATGTGAAATTTCTGCAATACCATTGTTTCAATTTTGGATCATCAAACTTGTCTTTATTCTCATAACACTTCTCAATCTTGATATCAAAATACAGCTGAAATGGGTTGGAGCAACCGAATCCGGTTGGTTCGTTAGTAGTCGAATCCGACTATCATTTTGAATGATAAATATTACAATATATTAGATGATGAATATTACAATGATGTCTTGGCCTTAAATATGGTTTGGACATTCATGATGAGGAGACACCTCCTGTCATACTAACCTAACTATAAATTATTTAATTATTTAATTATAATCTTATTTTATGTTCATTACATTGTCACTCCCTTTAAGAGAGCTTTGTCCTCAAAGCTTAGATTATTGTATTTTCATTCTTGTTTTGTGTTGAAACCGTTTCATTACTTCGTTTATGTCTTCTTTAGAACATGTATTAGGTATGTGCTTGGTCTTTACGCAATAGTTTGTCATTTTTCTTTCATTTGTAACTTCAATTTGTACCCCATTATCTTTATTATTGTTGTCCCATTTTCCATGTACACGAATACGAGGAATATTTTTGTGACTGAACATATCAAGCATTGTTTTAGAGATCGCTTGTCCCACAATACTCATGATGTCATCACGTAACATTTCCATTTTATTATCCTTACGATTTATCTCAAGAAGTGGCGTTTCATGAGGCTTCTCACACTCGAAGTCACATGATAGTGTTACATTTAGGTTTCTCTGGGGTGGTAGAAGAGTTAAGGTAGAAGATGAATCTACAATATCTTATTCCTTTGACTTCTATTCCTTTGCATATTGTAGGATCCATATTTTGTCATTGTATGGATCGCCCTTATTGTCAATGATACTAGCTTGACTCTCATTATGATCTTGGTCGAGCTTATCTTTATCAAATATATTATTGGCATTTTGGTCATCCCTACAATATTTAGTCTCCTTGTCTTGTTTATTGTCTTGATCAATTTTGTTACTCTCATTTTTGTTGACATAGTGGTCCAACATATATGAGTTACTGATATGGTTTGTATTAGACCTTAGTTTTTGTAACATTTCCATTATCATGGTATTCTCGTTCTGTGTCATGATGCTCAAGTTTTGTGCCATGGTGCTTAAGTTCTGTGTCATCACACACATCTTGTCATCTAATTATTTTCATTTCTCGTGCATGATGTCTACTCTGTCATCAAGTTTTCTTCCTAGTACTAGAACAACATATTCTTTGATTTATTTCTTAAGTGCCTTATTATTTTTCATTTCTTCTCTGAATTTTTCTTGGTTACAACGAGGACCTTCATGTCCTTCTCCAATTTCTCAAGTTTGTCTTTTAATTTCGTCATAGCCTTGATCCTTTTATGCAAATTTGTGTATTTGGAGGTTTATTTTGACTTATGGAGGAATAAAAGATAACTAATGTCTTTGAAATAATTTGTTAGAATATAATCCGTTAGGGTTATATAATGTAAATAAATAAATAAATAGAGAGTAGGAATCCAAACAGGCTGAGCGGAAGGTGAAACCCAACCGCCATGTGATTTGTATAAATATAGGCATTTGCATTTGAATAATTAATCAATCGGGAGTTATACCTAACAAGTGGTATCAGAGCAGGGTTGTCTGCCATAACTCCTGCTGCATTCCTATCCATTGTCATTCTGCTTGCCAATCCATTGCCAGACTGCTCCATCAGTCTGCCAGTGGAGTCGCATGCAATGTATGCGTTACTCCATCTGCCTGAGTTTATTCTCTGCTAGAAAGATTGTGGTATACCTAACCCTAATTTTTTGTGAATGAGATAGAAGCTGCGCTCTCATTTGGAAATACAGACTCCACCTGCCGTCACTCCCTCAATTCTCTGTGTTTTTTTTGTGATTATCTGCATCTCGTCACTCTCTTATCCTGAAACTTTTTTATCACTATCTGCAAGAGGTTCTAGACGCCATTGAAGGGCAACATACAGTGTATTTGGCTTGCCAGGTCTGTGTCCAATCTGGGAGGGTCGTGAGCCACCCCTTTGCTAAATCTGTGAAGAATGAAGAGACTGTGGTCTTGTTACTTTGTTAAATGAAGAAGTTGTTTGTATTTGACCGTTGGGAATGAAAACCCTAAATTTACCCATCGTAAATTCTGCAAACATTGTTCAAAGTGGCCCGTGAATGCTGTGCTTGGAGCTGTAAAGACTACATTGGCGACCACATTGGGAGACTGCCTGTGTGCAGCAGTGTAAGCTGGTGATAATACACTACGTGATTGCATACTGGTGAATGAGATCACTAGTGAATGAGACTACGTGATATATTAAATCGCTGGTGAATGAGACTGCGTGGTATATTAGATCGCTGGTGAATGAGATCGCTGGTGAATGAGACTGCGTGGTATATTAGATCGCTGGTGAATGAGATCGCTGGTGAATGCGTTACAGACTGATATGAAAATATATGTTAAAGGCTATGATATCGTGAGGCTGCGTGGAGAAGAAATGATTGTGTGACTACTGAATGTGTGATAATCTCATGACTGCTGAAATTGTGAGTGCTGTCTGAAGACACTAGACTGCGTGAAGCCTGAAGCCTGAGCTACGAAGAGCTACCTGCATTGAAGAATTCCTGTGGTATTGCTATCTGATATATTTGCTGATATATAAGAATTGTAAGACTGAAGAATGCATTGATAGACTACGTGGAGATTAAAGACTGCGTGGAGAGTCTGAAGACTGATATATATTGATATATATTGTGACTCATATTTTTTTTTTGAGATAGCTGCTTTTTGAGCTAGCTATATAATACTGTGTTGAGTTTATATCTGCGGGGACTGATTTGCTTTCACTAATATATGTTGAGCATGGACTGCATCTTGTATTGGAGATGATGTTTTTTTTGGGGAATGCACAAACCCTAGACTGATTTTTTATGAAGACTGCACACTATTTTATCACTATGGGAGACTGCCTATTGATAAATGAGGTAGGATTGGTGTGGCTGCGTTGAGCATGGAGACTGTTTACTGGTGGCTGCGTTGAAGAGAGTCTGGCGACTATTTTGAAGGCTGCCTTGGAAGAATAATTAAATCTTTTGGTTTTATTCTATTGATTGATATAAAAATTGAAGACAAACTGATATATGCTGACTGATATATATGCGTTATACTACTTGGAAACTTTTATATGTTGCTGGTGTTTTGAGCTTTGTAAACCTAGACTGCTAAAAACCTATTGAAGGTCGAGTTGTATGCTACTGAAGGAGCGTTGTAAGCAAGTGAGACCAGCTTTATAATTTGAGGTATATATTGAATTTACATGCTGCATTGAAGAGCTGCATAATATTTTTATGTATTGCCTGTGACCATTGGAAGTGCACAAAAACCCTAATTTGTGCCCTAATTCCTCTGATGATTGATATCACTGAGTTGTGGAGCTGAGTATATTGAAATGATATATGCTGTGTGAGATTTGGATTTATATTCCAATAATATATGCTACAGTTTTGGAGCTGAGTATATATTGAAAGTTGTTATCCTTTTTGCTGGTTTGACCATTTGCATTGCTGCCTTTTGGAAGACCCTGTACTGAATTTCTTCTCCTTGAAATTGCTGCGAATTGAAGCAGCGATACTATTATTGTATCTCTTTAAAACCTGAAGTTGCATTGTACACCTTGGCAGAGACTGTAGACCTGCAAGGTTATTTTTTTTCTCTTTGTTATATCAAGTTGATTATTGTAAATTACACTAACAGTTGTAAAGATGCACTCTTTAGCATCTAGTATTGGTGCTGCCCTTGCCGGCAAAGACCAATCCAAAGACCCTTCCAAGGGAGATTGCGGCAAAGAGAGAGGCAGAAGAAGAAGAAATTTC
>LPNX010643268.1:0-45640 GCA_001517045.1 Pseudotsuga menziesii
TATATATTTTAAAACACAAGTAAAACTAATTGGTCCAAAAGCGTAACTGTAAATAAGATATATTGTAAGAAGACTATATAGACAGCATATATTCCAAGTTCAGGGTAAAAAAACCCTACCAAAATGAAAGTATACATTGGAGTTTATTAAAAGGAAGAGTTTTATCTCCTTTACACCTCACGGCTAAAAACATCATATCCAAAATAAGGCTTTTACAGCCTGTACAAACAGTAATATATATGTATACCTTACACAGTAATCAAGTAAAGACCCAAAATCACAGTCTCGGTTTCAGCCAAAGGTCCCATGCTAAACGAAGAGATGAAACTCTTTTAACAGCGATTAGGTTCATTAAACTGAACCAGGGTAACTGCGAGGGTTACAAACCACGAAGGTAAAAACCCATGACTGTCCCTAAAGGACCAACAAGAAGGAAGATGCCGTGGATAAAACCAGGCTTACCGGGAGTAGCCATCTGTTGAAGTCTCGCATCTTCCACACCAAGGAGAGAAGGCCAACCCTATTAAGAAGGAAAAGCATAATATTAAAAATCTTGCAAAGTGTTGTTTATTTAAACTTTTTCTTTTGAAAGAAAAACGAAGGATAAACCCTGTACATTACCTTAAAGATTAACTGAAATTTGACCTCTGAAGAACAGCAAAACGACCACCAATATGAGGAAAATGGAACCCTTCATCTACAGCAGAGGAGAAGGATTTCGTCGACACGAAAATCACCCATTCACAAAGGAAAATGATAGCATCAAGTGCAACAGCCGTTTAGACTTGGCCTCCTCTACTTTTATTTTCTGTTAAAGACAGTACACGACATTACAAACCCTTTTGCACAGCAACTCTGAGTTGAAAGGAAACGTTTCGCATTACCAAGCTAAAGCGAAGACTCTTCAAGGTAAAGAGCTCAAAACTGATTGTGCAGGGTGGCGAAACCCTAAGAATCAACACAAACCTTCACCCAAACAATAAACTTTTGGTTACAGCAATTTTCCTCACAATGTAGTGGACAAACTCACAGGGAGTATAAGCAGCAACACGACTGCTAACAGACAGTGCCAACAACGGAGCGGATAGGGAAGTTTTTGCAGAGCGGCCGAAGGCCCGAAGGCAGTGGAAGAATGACGAACTAGGGTTCGAGTCAAACCTTTTAAAATGCTAGCACTTGGCTGGAAAGAGCCCACGTAATCCTTTTAATAATTGGCATGCAGTGGGTAGGAACATTATAGTTCCATGAACAAAATCTCCAATGGTTTGCAACCCAAATCATATCGTGGAAGTTCTACAAGGTTCGTCACACCATAGGTCAACTACCTGCATTATAATAATCAAACACATAAACCTTAGAATGATGTTTGGGAAACATTTTTAACGTAGAACTTCTCCATTGTTTGATCTAACACTTATACATATGGAATATTATCATGTTTGTTGATGTATTACAAGAATGAAGAGATTTAATAGTTACCTTGGCACGGTCTTTATTTTATAAACCGATTCTCTATACTATATATTGCCCTAGTTCATAAATGAAGGTAAAGGGAATAATAGTATAAAGACTATAGAATTATAATAATCAAGTTAAATGATCAATTGATCATGATTATAGTTTTACTATTGACCTTTATGATCATCCCTTGCATTTTAAGCTCAAATAGTATCAACCCTATCACTAGTTATAGGATCATTTTGTGACAAATAGTCTTTTCGTCAAATTCAAGCTCAAAGGTTATGAAAGGTATTATAGAGTCATTATATGATAATTAGCTTTTGTAAGTTAACTTCCTTTGCTTGATGGTATAGTTTTGAAAAATCATAAAGTGGCATTTGAGTAGAGTAAGCCTAGAAATGATCAATAAGTTTAGCATCTAATTATTGACCTTGGAATAGGAATAGTTCCCAAACATTACAGATCTTTAAATACTAAAGGAAGACTTTAAAAGTGACTTGTATCAAAGTAGTAAACCTTTTAATTATTGAATTAAGAAAAGTATAAGTTGGTACTCAACCTTCTTATCATTTTACACTTGCAGCTGCCAATTTAATCATGGCGTGATCCAGTAATTATGAATAATTAAAATTAGATCTGTGACTTTGTGATCCTACCATACTTACTGTGTTAGTAAAGAAATATTTATCACATTTTACACTTGCAATTAGTATGAACATAAAATGGTTTAGTACTCCATAGGAATATTAAATCCTGCTTTTATGAAGGAAAAATAACTGTCATCTTTACTAGTAGAATTCAATCAGTAAAATCTTAAAAGAAATCACAGTTAATGCTTTACCTCTATAAGCTTGAGAAATCTGACTAGCGTGTATATTCTTCTACTGAATTAATTTTTTTGCAACGAATATTTATTGAATACTTTAGAAATTCATTAGCAGCACCCAAACATCTTACCTGTATATCTGTAAGAGAAGGAAAACTTCTGCGTTAGCTCAGAAGCTAAGTAAGCCCAGTTTTTTTTTATGACAGTCCCACCTTGTGGTCGCAAGAAGAAAACAAATCAGTAACTGAAAAGAAACTGTTCTATAAAGATAAGCATAAACAAAAATATAAATTCAGGTATGAATCTAGTAACATATAACTAATCAAACAATTAGTGACTGCATTTATTGAAGTTATATGCATTTAAAAAAATTTAAATTTTTTCGAAAAATTTGGGGTTTTGACAATAGAGGAATCCTCGTCCAAAACAGTACGATGGATAGTCTTTATAGCAATATTTGTAGTGATCTGGAAAGCTAACTGATGTGAAAGTCTCATTTTGAAATCATCCAATTTGAAAGTGATGATATTACTATTCTCGGGATCCATAGCTCCAAGGGCAGTAAGCAAATTTTTTTGTTGAGTTGGGCAGGTTTGAAGTACCTCTAAAGCTGACATAGAATAGGGTGCCTAGGCCAAATATTCAACAATATTATAGTATTGGACAGCATGAGCATTAGGATTAATTATGGACTTACGTAGAGTTCCCTTTAGTGTACGAAAAATTGCTTTAGGTATAGGTTTTTCAATAGGAAGACCATTATTAGTAGGAGGTGTGGAATTTGAGGTTTTTTTAGATGGAATATCATCAGGTTTCTTTTCCAAAGAAGGGTCATAACTATGTGCTCGTGTATTCAACTTCATTGTTTCACTAGACATCACACGAACTTCATCATGGAAGAAGAAGTTTCGTTTAAGGACTTATGATCAATTAACTATTGTTGGGAAGGGAAAGGATCTTTTAAAACAACCAAGGTGGGTGAGGCTTTTAAAAATTTACCAACTTCCTCACAGCAAGGACATTCTTTTGTAAAATGATCACCTCCGCAGATTAAACAGGGGTATTTTACCTTTCTCTTTCCTTTTGAATCGTTATCTGTATTCTATGTTTTATTTCCTTCCTGTTGGTTGTCAGGTTTTTTAGGTTTATTTTTGCCTTTTTTCTTTCCGCCTAAAGATTCAGTGGATTGAACCGTATTTAATTCAGCGTAAGCAATAGGAGAGGATGTAGTTTTGGCAGGTGGTGCTTGTTGATTGGATGGGGTGGCGGCTTGTTTCTTAGAGGATTTAGCCATTGTTTGTGTCTGAACTGAACCAAGTATGCCATCAGCAGGTGGTTCTGTAGCAGGTCTCGAAGGGTCTATAGTAGGCCAAGAAGCATGGGGAATTAGATCATACAAAGTGCCCAACTGGGAATAAACCAAGTCAAGGTACTGAGCATGACTAATATCATGTTCTTCGGTAACAGCACCTCCCATGGACACATCTCTAGCTATGGGTGGAAGCAAATACTTTGTGAACCAGTTAGCTAGTAACTGATCAGGAATAGGGGCATTAATCAACCTATGTCTTCTTCTCCATTCATGGATATGATCGGAGATATGGGTAGATGTAGTTTTTCAAAGTGAGGTAAATAGTTTACACCTGTTTCATACCGGATTGGTAACTGGAAGTATGTCAAAAAGGCCATAGCTAAAGAATTGAAATCCCAAAATGAATGTCGTGGTAACTCGATGTACCATTTAGTTGCAATTTCGGTGAGGGTTCTTTGGAAAAGGCATAGACAGATTGAACCGTCCATCAAAGAATTGGATGAACACCAAAGATGAAAATTCATAACATGGTATTTTGGGTCCTCACCAAGTTTACCATCGAATTTTGGGATATCGGAAGGTAGATTGACTGGGATGTTGGGCCAAGAGGTGTCATGATGAATTGGGTCATTTATCAATCTGGATAAGTTTGGAAAATATAAAGTGGCCAGAAATGGTAGTTGTTGATTTGGTTGAGGGTACTAGTAATATTTATAGGGAATTTGATGACCAGTAGGACCATATGCGGATTGATAGATGGGTATAGATGATGCCCCTGAAGCTTGTTGAAAATGCTATTGGTTTCTAGAATTTTTGTGGGGAGGTGGGCCCCTTGAGGGAGGGGGTCCTCCAGAAGGTGGTGGTGGTGGTGGTGGTGGTCCTCCTCCTCCAAGTGGTGGTGGGATTCTGCCTCCTCTAGGTGGTGGTGGTGGTCCTCCTTCTCCAGATGGGGGTGGTGGTACTCCTCCACCAAGTGGTGGTGCTGGTCCTCCTCTTCCAGGTGGTGGTGGTGGTCCACCAAGTCCTCCAGGTCCTCACGGTGATCCTCCAAGGGGAGGTACACTGTAGCCTCTGACAGTATTCAAAAAATTCCCTTCATATGATGGGATATTTGACCAATTTGGTTGTCCCCAAGGTACAAAAGTATTTCCGAGGTAAGGCATTCCAGGGTAAATAGCCATAGGTGGTGGTTGTTGGTAAACTTAATTAACCATAGGTTGTTGAGTTCCTAGATAAGTATATCCCCAAGAAGTTGTATTGTTGACAGATTGTAACCCTAAGGGTTGTCCTGTACTAGATGGGGTGGAAACAACATGGGTATTGGTGGGGGGTATAACTACTACAGGTTGTGCCATAGCTGCAACTTGTCCTGAACTAGACATAATTTCACTAATAGGTAATGTAACTCGTGCCAGGGGTTGCCCCCTGGCGTGAGAGTTTACTGATACGACTTGATTTGAGGATTCCCCCCCAACCATGACAGGTATGGAAGGTCTAGTAATAGGTTTAGGATGTGACACTATAGGGTTGTGGTTTAGACCTAGATTACCTTGAAATGGAATTTCTTCAATAGGTCTTAACGCTTGAGCTAGTGAACGATATCCTTCAGGCCATGGATTGCGAGAATTCTCACCATAAGTTAGGCGGCCTTCAGAAGAAGGTTTAATTTCTGCTTCAGGCCAAGGGTCTGTATTATGGGGTAATCGTGCCTGTAAATTTTCATAACAGGACACAGTTGGAGAAATAATTCTTTTTATTCTCTCTGAGAAGTTACGAGCTCAATCAAGAGATGCAATAATTATTCTCTGTTCCTCCTCTCCCAAGGGAGGATTTCCTAGTGAAGGTCTAATAACCCTGAATTCAACAATGGATTGGCCCATAGAAGTCCTCTAGAAAGGAGCATCGGGACCATAATCTGGTTGGGCAGAAACATCGCCATGGCCTTCCAACGGTGAATGCAAAGAAGCATCAGTTGTAGGAGGAAATTTCACTAAAGGATTCGTGTAAACAGTGAAATATTCTCTAGGTGGAGTAAGTTCCATACGATTCTCAGCCGAAGCTGGTATCTCCAGGGCTACCCCTTCTTCCCCTTCCACGGCTGGAGGAGATTCAGGAGGTAAACCCTGCAACCTACAGGATTGATGCCACGCAAGCTGCTCATCCATGGTGGTGGCTAGAAGTCTTCTAACCTAGGTCAAAGAAAAAAAAACACAAAAAACACCTACACAGAGCTAAAGGTCACAAGCAGTCTTAAATGATAGCGGGGGTTCAAAGTCTAGTTTCTCAACAGGATTATCAAGACTTTACAAGCTTCGCCCATAAATCCAAGATGGCCAAGAGATTAACTCAGTTTGGATAGGGTATCCTAGTGTGGTCTCTCGATATACACAAGGTATGTGGGAGCTCAAATCGATAGTAGTGCTATCTAATGCACCACCATTCACAAGGGGACTTCCTATATACAATCGAGTACGTGAAAGAACCCTTCTATATACCTCAAGGGTACGTGAAAGACTGTTTCTATATAACAACGGTATGTGGAAGAACCGCATGAGTCTAGGATTATAGTGCGAACAAATAACGACAGCTCCTACGCTTAATGACGCTCAAACACGTCTCTAGCATATCACTTAACTTTCTATACAAATTTTAACCTAAAGCTACCGTTGATTTTATCTTGACGATTAGGTGAATGTTTGTGGAAATGGTGTTGCCAATAATGCAAATTAACTCTATATGCAACAGAAAACACTTCTTTGACTTTCGATGAAAACTATTTAGGGTAAGGAGAAAATTTTCTCTTTTCCTGTTTTCAAGAACCTTAAAATAAAGCCATTTCAACAACACAAACATGAATCGAGAAATGCAAGAAAATGAAGCTTTTTCAAACAAAAAAAATTTTCAACAAGCACTCAAAAGATATCTGAAAATTTTGACAAAGAAACTAATCCTCTAGTGTGCATGCAAACTATCTTTGCTACAATGTCAAAAAATCTATTTCTTCTAATCTATTTATGCAGAAAAATGACAACTTCTAAAGCATAAACAAGAAGAAACTAAAATGGTTATTTTTTGTACTTTTCTGGAAAATATGAGGCACTCAAAGCAGTCTAAAATGAACTAGTTTAAAAGAAGATATGATTTTCGAAAATAAAAGTTTCCATATATTTTGTTGAAACCAAAATTGAAACTATCTACCATTTTCCCCTCTAAAAAGGATAAAGCCTTTGGAACTGAACTCGAAAGAGAATCAGGTTCACAAAGTACTCTCAAACAGCAAGCAGATGCAAAGAACACAGCAAAATCTCAGAGAAGCAAGCAAACCACACAGACTTTTCAGAAAGATAAAAAATTTCCAAACAGACAAAGACAAATTTTACAAGGAGTTTTGAAGCCTACCTCACAAGTCGAATCGACGTGCTAGCAACTCAAGAATTAAGTGCCTACAGCGCTCTATCAATTGAAGGGAAAATCTCCCTGGAAGGAAGGACAGTGCTCTGTCAGCCGAAGGGAGGGGCACCATGGATGGAAGGAAGCGCTCTGTCAGTCAAGGGGAAAGGCGTGTTGAACAAAGATTGGTGCTCTATCGGCCACAGGGAGGTGCGTCATCCAGACATTGTACTGAAAAATTCAGAACTGCAGGAGAAACAAAAAAGTCTCAGTTGAACTAAAAACAATAAGAAAAAATCAATTACCCAAAGAACAGTAAAAACTATAATCCAGAACCGAAGCAAATTATCATATATAAAATGAAAAGAGTAGCTTACCTTGCAGACTGAAACAACAAAGAGCAGAGAGAAAAACTTCACCAGTGGAATGGTTACCAAAGAGTTGTATATTTGACTGGATTTGCACTAGATCTGACTGGATCTTCCCCAGATATGATCTGTCTCCCTAGTGGAATCACCAATTTTGTTACTAGGAATTCTCAACCAGTGATGACACTGCTTGTTCCTCTGTAATGCAAAACAAAACTACAAAACAAAAGAATCATTGCCACATATCCTTCCCTTGAATAGTTAAATTAATTAACATAACACATCACATACCTCAACCGTAGACCTACTTACCTGTTCTCCAAAAATTCCTTGAGATGATTCAATACCTGCAAGAAGGATCACAAGACAATAGAAAAGATGAGAGCATCATGATAATCAACTATCCATACTGATGATCAAGGAATTCAATCATATTTAATCACAAACACAATAATCAAATATAGGAAAGGGAAATGTTTTTGTATTAATAATGGGCGAGAAGAAGTACAACCAAATGACTTGATGTTGACAGCTTCTGTCTCGACAAATGTCTACAAACTCCAATGAAGACGTCTCTAGCTATAAGCTACCTCTACTTTGCCTCTATCCAAACTTCAAACTAGCAACATAAGGATGTTTTTTCTTGTCTCTCCCACTCTCTTCATAGAAGATTCATTTATAGGCCAAAGACTCATAGGATGACTTGACAAAAGGATAGAATAAGATCCATATAGGTGAGGGAGGTGAATGCCACCTCTCCCAGACATGCAGGAACTAATTCCACAAAGGATTCCATATGGAACCTTCTAGAAACTTCTTTTTTCCCCTTTTAAGACCATCGACGCTTTTAAGAAAACTAGACAGAGCGTCGACCTAGGGTTTTTCCCACTGCAAAGGGTCAACGACACTTCTTTCTCAACTAATGGAGGCGCCTACGGTGCTATATGAAAAATGTGAAAGAGCGTCGTACCTTCTAGGTCAGGGAAAAAAATGGCCAAGGTGATCCAGATCAGGATTTTTTGGAAGATTGATAGGCAACAAGAAAGTCACCTGAAGGTTGACTAGGCAATGTGGGATTTTCATGTGCAACAAAATTCCCCCCAAAGTATGAAGCTAGAAGAATGTGATAGGTGAAATGCTTTGCAATTTTTCCATATGACACAGAGGCAAAGAGAAATAGACTCATAAAATACCAATAACTGACTCTTATCCAATCATAGCTGTGAAGCAATACACTGCAGATCTATGATGATGACTATGTCATGGCTACCAATAATACACAATAGATCCATTATTGACTACTATAAGAGATAGTTCATAGATACGAGATATACAAAGTAGATCTATGCCTCTCATTTCCAGATATAGAACACAGCCACCGAACATACAATGTGGATCTATGTCATGACTCTAAATGATCTCCAAACGCAACCTGAGCATAGGAAATGATGATGATAAAGCCTAATTACTCACAGATCCCAATATCCGAAGGATATGAATCTAACCATATGATTACAATGTCTTTACGTCGAACATGGTAGAAACCACTTCATTACCAGTCATTAATGTCAACTGTTAACAAGTGCGAGGGAAATCACCATTGATGTCAATAATTCCCAAGGTATCCCAGTACAAATAATCGAATGTGAATAAAGGAATTGAAGTTGAACATCTGATGAGATCTTTCAATCAAGAAACAATGATGTAAACTCATGTTGAAAGCGAGGTAACCTGCCATTGAGGCATGCAGGCCCAAGGTACTGCCTAGGTTTCTAGGTCTAAATCCTGGATAGTGATCTGCAGTCAACAGGAATAGAACCTGTCACAGGAGGGCCATAATGATTCCCACATCAACGACACTAAACTGAGAATAAAATTTGATTTGGAAT
Source organism: Pseudotsuga menziesii (assembly GCA_001517045.1). NCBI lineage: Eukaryota > Viridiplantae > Streptophyta > Pinopsida > Pinales > Pinaceae > Pseudotsuga > Pseudotsuga menziesii. The sequence goes on from LPNX010643268.1 coordinate 9,247, forward strand.
AATAGGACTGACTCAGACATGACTGAATTTTGAGGACAAGTGAGGTTATTGATGGATTATTTTTCTAATAGAGGTACCCTTTGAACAATTGGGTGGCACGACACATGAATTTCCAGTATTGACCCACAAGAATGGAACCAATTTTAATACAAGGAATATAGCGAAGCATCCTTTGAATTTACTCAAAGGAGTCAGGTGACTCACAGAAATGAATCGACTCGAGGACAAACTGAAAACCCAAACTGTTCAGATATGCAAATGCAAATAGGTGCCATGTTCAAAGGTGGACTGTAGAGTACTACCATATACACAAATGAAAACCATTCCCCTTTCCTTTAATTTCCCCACCTTGAAAGCGATTGCCTCTTTTCATTTTTACGAGTTCAAAGATGGTAACAAACACTCATTGAAGCTCATCAAGTGATGAGTCCATTCTCATATTTTTACAAACCTGAGAAAGGAGGGTTTCATTCCCAAAATAAGGTCTTACATCGTATGTTTTATGAGTCTGATGCAAGTAAACTCATCTGTCATTTCATGTTTAGAGAGTCTGAAATGACTAAGAAGACTCCAAAAAGATTCTTTTTTCGTAGATAAGGCTAGTTGGTTCGAAAAACAGATAACCTACCCCCGACTAGTCGACCGTTCATATTCTTTTACAAGCGGGAACGTAACAAGTTCGCTTGGAAATCTTTTTGTGTTTTGAGGAGAGTGAAAAGAGATTAAATATAACACCCGAATGAGGTTCCTTTTTCATAATCCATTTTCAACGAGTTTGAAAAAGTGAAAAAAGTGGACTCGACACCTTTCTACTGGAATTTTAACGAGCATGTAAAAAGTGTATAAGGACGCTCGGTACTTTTTCAGTTTTTCCCTAAGCCTAAAAAAGACAAAAATGGCTTGTATCGAAGACAAACCTAGCATTAACCCTAAAAAACTCAAAAAAAACCATTAGAAACCATTTTGCCAAAACTATAGAAAATAAAAATAAAAACCCACTTTCACTTAAATAATTTGGATTTCAAAATATATAAATTGGAATGTATTTTTGAAAATCTCAAATAATCTATAAATAGAAAGTGGGGTAAGAAATATTTACCATTTTATTTTTACCATTTGTGAGCTTTGGAGAGTTGGTTTGGATTGGTGAGAGTTCCATTGGCAGTTTTGGCAAGGATCTTGCTACTCCATTGCTTCATCATTCATCATGTAATAGATAAGTAACGAAATATTTTCCCTTCTATCCTCTACAAGCATCATTTTTTCTTCTTTCATGTTTAGACTCACTTCCCTAAAAACAACTTTTACCATGATTTTGAAGCCAAGGTAGAAGACAGATTTGTAAATTTTTATTATAAATAGAAAAACCAACCTCCACTGAGCAATAACAATGGTAGAAAATAGGTTAAAATTTTATTTTGAAGGGTTTTCGGTCGTTGTACAAAGTCCCCGACGGTGCTCTGTCCAGTTAGGGAAAGCGCACCGTAGGTGCCCTGTCCATGGAAAACAATCAAATGGTGCCCTAGGAGCTGAAGGCGCAGACACCGATGATGATCTGTCGAAAAAAACTAGCAACACCGCTGCAGCCCTAAGGAGGAAAAAATAAAACCCTAGAATGCTAAAAATACCAAGTTCATGCTCAATATTTTCTTCAAAATGTATTATTATGTTTTTAGTCATGCCATGTGTTCTAATCATGAAATTTGTATGTTGTAGGTGCATTATGGTCATTTGGAAAGAAAGGGAGCATGATACTTGTGATGTACAAGCTGCTAATGATCCACATACCGTCGAAGCCCTAAGAAATTGTGGACTGCTGAAATATTTTTGTGTGCCCGGTATGAAAGCACACATCCGACTACTTGAGTATATCATTAGCATGTGGGATCCCGATCAAGAACATTTTATTGTAGGTGTCCACATCTTGCCCATCGAGATAGAATATATATACTTTTTGACCGGTCTATCCATGAGGGGGAATTAGGAAGTCTTATCTGGGGCTCAAGGAGGAGAAGGCTCCTTGGATGACATAATATACCAGCATTGTGCATTGGGCACAAAAGCTCAATACAGGAAACTAAATATTCGCTCCATAGTGAATCTGCCATTGAGGACTATGGTATACACTATTGGTAAGGTGGCGGGAACAAGATCTGCCCACCTTACTACTCGGTCTCATATGCTATAAGCTTTGCAGTGTATGGAGCCTACCATTTTTAACTGGTGTGAGAGCATGCTAGTATGTTTGAAGAAGTAGTTGACCAAATGTAGGAGGGGAACCTTGAAGCAATTTGGATACAGGGTAGTGGTTGTGTCATTCATGTTACAGCAGATTCCACATTTGAAGCCATAGGTAACTATCACCAGGCTGGAGCCTGAAGATCCCAGGATGTTAGCATGGGTTATAGATATGCCATGCCTTGGCGGTGCAGTGCCTAAAGTTAGCTATGGGCATGGATTCTTTCGATGATTGAGAAACCAATTGTTTATGATAGAGGATTATGCCTACGATGGGGCAAATTTCCATCATGATCCAGAGTTGGCTTTACCCCAAGGTGAGATGTGGAATGATCGTGCTAAGTAAAGACACCATCCAAACTGTGGTTTTTTTGGAATTTGGTATTTTATTTCATTTTTATGGTTTATAACACTGAGATAACAAAAATTGTTTTCATGCAGACATTGAACCTGCCCGTCCAGTGGGGATGTCGCCTATTGCTAGGCGAGTAGGCACCAGAGACATGATGGTGTATCACTCCAAGGCTGAAGAGGAGCTTGGAGATGTAGAGGAAAACCTACAACATTTGACTGTGGGTATTCCTGATGTAGTCACAGACAGGGTACCTAGGCGTTATGTGCGCCACACCGTGGGTGTTTCTAAACGGTTTTCCAGGCTACTCCGTTGAGTGGCCCAGGCCATTGCATGCTATGATGCACAACAGGAGGATTAGTCTATTTTGATCTTCTTTTTGTATATGTATTACTGGAAGATTCGGAGCTTCAGATTTTTCCCTATGTATTTATGAACTTTTTATGGTCCTGAACTTTTGAGGGCACTGAAATTTAGGAATGCTTCAGCCCATTTTTGTATCTCTATGTTATAGTTTTATATATATATGACATCTTTTTATATTTACAGTTGTGTGTGACAAAATGTGATGTGTGAGATGTTCAACTACTTATGAATTTACATGTTTTGATTTATGTTTCAAATGGACTTTCATGTATGAGCAATATATCAATCCAAAACATAATTATCTAAGGAATCTGCCACTGCATTTAAATGTCTTGGAATGTGTTGATAAGTGACTTGATCAAAAGACCTCTCTAACAACCTGACTCTTTGAAACGTATGAAGAAGTAGGGGATTATGGATAGTGTAGACTCGATTAAGTTTTTGGACAACCAACTCAGAGTCCAAGTAAACCCTAATTTCCCTTACATCATTATCTAGGGCTTCCATCAACAAACCAACCACAGCTTGATACTCTACCAGATTGTTGGTGGAGGGACCTAAAATAATACCCCCTGAAATCACCAACTCACTTGTAGGAGAGTACAGTACCCAATCTGCAGATGCAAGGTTAAGCATATACCGATGAGCACCATCAACAAAACCAATGAAGGAAGGCATCTATCCATGAGACAAAAGACGTGCATAAGTAGGGTTTTATAAAAAAAAAACTCTAAATCACATGAAAGACACACCTCTTAAAGTCTAAGACACACAAAAAACTATAAACAATATTTACAAAGACCCTACGCTAGATGACCTAGGCATAGTATATTTTGAGGTAGAGCCCATTTCGGGGCTATCCCAGTGGTATCCCATCATAATCAACCAATTAATATGCTCCTTTTTCTAAAACACGACTAACAATGTAAGGTCCATTCCACATAGACTCAAATTTTCCTGCCCCCATCTTGTCATGCTTCTGGTCGTAGGTCAAGACCAGTATCCTTCATCAAAGGAACAAGGTTGGACAGTCCTATCATATTAAACTTTCATTTTTTTTTGTGTGCTTGTTAAAGGAGCAAGTCGGTAAGCCGACTTGAATGACAGTAGACTTAGTCGATCAGCCGACTAAGTCGGTCAGCCGAATGGTTAGAGATTAGGTCAGCCACCTAAGGTTGTGTCGGTTGAGTGAACCGATAGGTAGTTATTTGTAACTATTTGTAATTCATATATATTAGGTTGTTGAGCCAGATGAGAACTCGGTTCAGTTCTATGTATTGTATGGACCCTCTGATGTTAATATAATCTGTTATTCTATCTACTTGTTCTTATCTCTTGTCTCTGTTATGTATGTATTATTGGTAACCTTATGTGATCTGTGAGATTACAACATTGGTTTCGTTGCCGGTAGTACATGTCTAAGATGTATGCAAGCATATGATATCAGAACAGGAGATTAAGGACTGGTGGGAGCGTAAAGTAGCAAATTATTTGCAGAATTACGCATGGAGAAACATATTGATGACCGCATAAGAAAAGGAAATATTATTTACGAAGGCACATGAGAAGTTTGTAGAATCAGTGCCCGGCCAGCTGTTGAAGAAACTCCTAGATGAAAAACCTGGAAGGAACTAAAGATCAACAGTTACTAGAAAAACTGATTTCAAGGGGAAGAAAAAACTTGTCGGAGTGGTTCAAAAATATCGTCGAGGAATTATGCAAGGAGCAAGTAGTAGAAGAATGGAATTCGGTGGAAACCATCAAAAATAAATTCTACACAGAACTCACTGAGCAATTTTTTTGTTCCTTACTGAACTTGTTGTTTAAGTTCCTGATCGAGAAAGAAGTGGGTCATATTGTCGAACCTCATCCATCACTTCGTGGACTGTCATTAAACCCTAACTGGGCAAAAAAACAAAAGAGGTGGGAAAAATTCATTGCCAAAAGGGAGTGGGAATACTTCCTAAGCAAGTAGACAGAACTATCCGGGATTTCTAAAGCGTCGGGTAGGCTATGGGGGGGTAGCTGGTCAAATGTCAGGATAAAGTGGAGTGGATTCTAGTTGACTAAGGAAGATACCAATCACCAGTAATGAGAAGTCAACCTAAAAAGGAAATTGAGAGGACAGTGTCACACAAAGGTACGGCGAACTTTCAGAAAATAGAGAGGGAGAAGAGGCTACAAAGAAGGGAAGAAAGAAGAGAAAGAGCCTTAGCGCTGCAGAGAGGAATGAGTACTAGGGTGACCGACCAGGAAAGAGATCCACTGGAGTCGAGTCATGACCGAAAAGAAGAAGGCATGGAAGAAGAGGTGTCCCCTATGGAAGAAGAATTGTGGATAGAGCAGTGAGAAGATCTCCAATTAGAAGTTCCCCAGGAGGTAAAACCTCTATCTTCGACGAATCCCAGTACCCGGATACAAGCCATTGTTGAAGAGGACCTTAGACTAGGAGCTGGTGACTTTGGTATATGGAGTCGACTAGACGACGAGACATACACTGGTAGACATCTAATTATCCGTCGACCAGAAGAAGGAAATTGGGTTACGCTTCAAGTGGTACCCTCCAACCGAAGTATCCACTTAATTTACCCGACACATGAAGGAGCACCCCCCTACCAAATACAGCTTTGGAGAACATAGAACATTTAGAACTGTGAACGAACAATTGCAGTTGGACATCGACATAAGAAGTCGACAATAACTGACTGTTAGTCGAAGAATAAACGACAACTAAAACAACTGATGGAAACAAGAGTTTCATCGACGATAGTTCCGCAGAGAGGAATAAGCAAATAACACCACTGGCCCCACCACCACCTCCACCACTGCCACCTCCTGAAGAAGACAGTGACAGTGACTCCGACATGGGTCACGGGTCAGCACACATCCCTCTATATGAGGGTGATGAGGACCCCAGATGACACTGGTTCGTCTGTGAGTCGACTTGGGAGGCTAACCAAGTTACAGATGAAGACAGGCAGATGGCGCAGTTCGCCGGTGCCTTGAGGAAAAGGGAATTAACTTGGTACATGAACTTTTCTGAAAGAACCCCCCGAGCAACCAAAGCTGAAGTCAAAGCACAATTCCTATCATTTTTTAAAACTCCAGATGCAAAACATCTGGTAGCAAAGAAGCTAAAGACAACATCATAGAAGCTAGGAGAAACTGTCTGTGATTATGATAAACGATGGAAAGACCTTCTTAGCCAATTGGACTATGCTATTGATGAACAATTATTAATCCAGTGGTTTCTTGCAGGTTTATCACAGAAAATTTGCCGACACATAAGTCTGGAGACATTCAAGACTTACGAATATGCACTTACAAAAGCTCTCCAAGTAGAAATGGATGAGGACATACCAGCATACTCCACCGATCACGGACTAGAAGAACAACTTGAGATTGTATAGAAGTCATTAAAATAATTAAACCTCAAAATTCAGGATATCTAGTGCACAAAGTTCTCGACGACCGGAAATTCAAAAGACAACCGTCGACAGGACATCAGCCGATAGGACGTTCGATTTGTGCAGAAAAAATGTTTTTGCAACATTTTCCAAGAGCATGGAGACCACTCAACAAAATATTTCCCATTCAATATGAATAATGGCAAAGCATCATGGTGTGCAATCTGTGAAACTAAAAATCACAACACTGCTGAATGCCACCTAAATCTCAAGAATTGACAGAATTATCATGCAGTCTATCAGACCAATGCAATTGCACAGAATAATGAGCAAAACAATGCACCAAATTATCAGAACAGTCAAAGATACGAGCGTCAGTATGACAATCAACATGGAGGCTATGGAGGTCGAGGTCAATTCTCTGGGAATCGAGACAACCGACCACATCAGCCCATCCAATGTTTCACATGTTATAAGGAGGGACACCGACATGCAAACTGTCCATACAAGGACAGGACTGACCTAAAATTCTGTACTAATTATGGTGCAGGGGATCACTCATTAGAGGATTTCCCTATTATGCTTGAAAAGCTAAATAAAAAGAAGAATGTTAATGTCTTGTCATGTGTGCAAAAACATGATATTGTCAATACAAATAATTTACATATTGTAACCCGACAAGGGATGAAAACTGGGAATGATAACCCCCAAATAAGCAAGATAAAAGAAAAAAATGTCTACCCTGATCCAGTTAAAGAAAAACAAATACATAAAGATGCAACAAATATATTTAGAGAATTTACTAGGCAGGAAGAAGAAGATGATAATCAACAGGACACAGTAAAAGAGATAATACAGTTGGTACAAAAAGATAAAACAATATCACAATTCATCGACTTACTATATAAAATAAAACACAACAAAAACACTGAAAAACAAACAAAGAATATCTGCAACTTAAACCAAAAAGATAAAAGTGATGCTGACCCACTTGTCGACTTGGAAATTGAAGGATACCATGCCCGACAAGTTGTACTCAATTTTGGATCATAGGTAAATATTATGACTCGAGACACATGGGGACAATTAGGCAGACCTCGATTATATGAATCAGGCATATACCTAAAACTGGCAAACCAAGGCCTAATTGAACCTATTGGCGTCTGGAAAACTGTCGACACAACGATAAAAGGTATATCAACTAAAGTCAACTTCGAAATTATTAACCCTAAGGAAGGATCCAGTTCCTTCCCAGTGTTAGGAGGTCGACCTTGGGGGAGAGAAATGAAAGCCTCGATATCCTTGGACAAAGAAAGAATCAAATTAAAATGGAATGGACAAAAATTCATAGTACCTATTCATCCATCCCAAGGAGAGCCTTGGATAGAACCAATTGATGAAGAAGTTGACATCCGACAAGTATATTAGATACATAATAATGAAGATTACATAGAACCTAATACATATGGCGAACTTTACTTAGGAAACCAAGACTCAGTAGGATACAATTCAGATGTAGAATTATATGATTGGGAAGTCGAGAACTACGAAACGCAAGCAAGAGGGTGTTGGACTATTCAGAAAATACAAAAAAAGCCCACCCAACAGTGCTTCATAGTATCCATTGTCCCAAAAATATTTGAAAAGAAAATTAGGGAATACCCTACTCTAAAACCAATAGATGTAAACACTACACAAATACCAAGATATAAGGAAAGATAATCACCAGTCATGCATATAGAACAAGTATCCAAAAACATCGCTGAACATGGCCAACTTCAAAGCCTAGTGGAGACTTTTACAGGACAAGCTGCTAGATGGTGGGATATGCATCAATCAAGATTGCGGACATGGAAAACAACTTCAACTTTCTTCATAGAAAGATTTGGAGGGAAAAAACTAACTAATCAAGCCCAAATATCTATATTTACCCAAGGACAGGATCCAGAAAACCATATAAAGATATGTGAAAAAGTATGGAGAAGACTGGGATATAAGGATGAACGCACATGACCACACTTATTTCCATCAACACTCACCAACTTACCGAACAAATGGTACAAGATGGAAGAAGCTCGAGGTGAAACATTCCTCTGGCATGAACTCAGAGAAAATTTTATCAAAGATTTCAACTTTATACCACAAGATGAGAATTTGGTCGAAACAGCAAAACAGATTAAAGAATTTATACAGTCGACAGAAAACAAACCCTTAAAATATAACCGATAGACAATGAACTATAACAATATACAAACCAGGACAATACCACAATCGATAAGAATACAATTACAAAATGAAAATACAGAAGGGAAAAGATTTAGATGGAAATCAAACCATGTCGAAACGACCAAACCTATTCGCACAGTACTCAAATTTGAAACAACCGACAAGGAGGATACCGACAGAATGACTGCAGCTGACTTTCCTGTCACATTCTCACAGTTTAAGGAAGGAAGTCGACCTATCAATGAAGCCAAAGCACCGGAATGGCTAGATGCTAAAGTCAAAACTAGAGAGTTCAACATATCAAACGATGATCAACCAAAAATAGCAAAAATTGGAGACTACTAGTTGGAAGCACAAACAGCAGAGATCACAAACCTACTAAAAGAATTTCAGGATGTATTTGCTAGAGACTATCAGGATCTTAAAGGGCTAGCACATGAAATGGGAAAAATGAAGATCGACATAAAACCTGATGTTCAACCTGTCAAGAAACGACCATATAAACTAGCTCACAAATACAAAGAAATAGTCAAGAAAGAGATTGATAACATGCTTGCAGCAGGAATCATCTTCCCTATTGACCAATCAGAATGGGCAAGTCCAATGGTTGTTCAACCTAAGAAACATGATCCAACCAAACTAAGAATTTGTGTCAACTTCAGAGAGCTAAATAAAGTTACATTAACAAACCCATTTCCAACTCCTTATGCGGATGAAATCTTAAATGAGGTAGCAGGACATGAATGCTACTCATTTACAGATGGATTCTTAGGTTATAACCAAGTGCCAATAGCCAAATAAGATCAAAAAAGACAACATTTGTATGTGAATTTGGCTCATTTGCTTACAAGGTTATGCCTTTTGGACTTAAAAATGCACCTACAGTCTTTTCAAGGATTGTGGTTAAAACATTTCAGGAGTGAATTTAAAAAACAATGGCAGTATATTTCGACGATTGGACAATATACTCTACATTAAAGGACCATTGTAAATGACTAAGACTTATGTTGGAACGATGTCGACAGATCCAACTATCACTAATCATCAAGAAGTGCATATTTTTAACTCCTATAGGAATACTATTAGGGCATATCGTCTATAAAGAAGGTATTAAAGTCGACTTCGCAAAAATAAAAATCATCCTCGACTTAAAACCCTCGATGAATCTGAAACAAGTCAGGGTACTACTTGGTCATACAGGATACTATAGAAAATTCATAAGACATTATTTAGACATGACATACCCATTGGAAGAATTGCTAAGAGATGATCAGGAATTTAATTGGATAGAGGAGTGTGACATATCATTCGAAAAACTAAAAAGAAAGCTAGTCGAAGCACCTATCCTAAGGTTTCCAAACTGGTCAACTAAATTCCATGTCCACATCGACGCATCAGGTCTAGCAATAGGAGCAATCCTAACTCATCTAGGAGATGATGGAATGGATTATCCTATAGTTTACAATAGCAGAAAACTAAACAAAGATGAATGAAACTATTCGATGACAGAAAGAGAAGCATTAGGAATGGTATTTGCAATACAAAAATATCGACACTACCTACTAGCTAACCCATTTGTCTTCTATACTGACCACCAAGCACTAAAATACCTTGTCAATAAGCCACTACACCATGGAAGAATCTGTCTATGGCTACTTCTATTCCAAGAATTTGAATTCAAAGTCATTGTCAGACTAGGTAAGTTAAATGTCGGTCCCGACCACTTATCCCGAATCGACACAGGGGAGGAGATGACAGGAGTCGAAGATGACTTACGAGATGCACATATATTTCGAATAGAAGTAGTCCCGACAGAGTTAGAGGAATTAGATCAATTTTTAGAAGATGGACAAGCACCAGAAGGTATGAGTACAAAGAAGAAACAAATTTTATCCATGAAAGTTGCACCATATAGCATCATAAATGGATTCTTATACAAAATGGGGTTGGATGACATCCTTAGGAGGTGTGTATTGGAACATGAAAGAAATAATATCGTGCATGAAGCATGTTACGGACCTGCTGGAGGACACTTCCAAGTAGACATGACTGCAAAGAAAATCCAACAATCAAGGTTGTGGTGGCTGACACTTCACAAAGATTGCAAAAAATTTGTAAGCCAATGTGACCGATGTCAACGACTGGGTCGACCCCTGCCTAGCATAGAAATACCTTTGATATCAGTAAACCCAAGTTTGACATTTGAAATTTGGGCTATCGACTTCATAGGACCATTTCCCATACCAACAAAAAGAACAGGTGCAAGGTACATAATAACTGTAGTCAAGTATGTAACCAAATGGGCAGAGGCAGAATGAGTCGACACATGTTCCAATGAAATAGCCACAAAATTTATCTATGAAAATATTATCACCCGATTTGGATGTCCACTAACCCTAATCAGTGACCAGGGAACACACTTTATTAATAGAACTATCAAAACCCTAACAAACCAGTTCCAAATCGACCATCAGCGGAGTACATCATACCATCCTCAGTCGAATGGAGCAATTGAAGCATTTAAAAAAACACTAACAAAAGGATTAACAAAAATATTTAATGCAGACAAAGATGACTGGGATGAGATACCTGCAGTACTGTGGGCATATAGAACAACATACAAATGTTCAACCAACCAAACCCCCTTTGTACTAGTGTATGGACAAGAAGCAGTAGTTCCATTACATTTTCGACAACAGACACCTATTATCGTATAGATTTTACATGTCGATGCCGAGCAAGGAAGAAAGGACTGACTATTTCAGCTAAGTAAAATTGAAGAACACCGACTAATGGTGATACAACATCAAGAAATCCAGAAACAGCAACAAAAAGCATGGCACAACAGAAACATCAAAAAAAAAAACTTGTCGGTAGGAGATCTTGCTTTACTATACAATAGTCGGGTAAAAGGAAAACCTAAAAAGCTACATTCAGAATGAATGGGACCTTATGTTGTCAAAGAAATACATGCCAACGAATCAGTTCAACTAAGGACATTACAAGGCGTAGTATTTCAGAAGCTCATTAATGGGGCCCGACTAAAACGCTACAGAAACTAAATAAATAAATAAAGAAATAAAAAATAAAAAATAAAAACACATATAACGACCATAACGGTTTAACAAAAGCTATAAAAATCTAAAAATCCAAAAAGAAAAATAGTACTGATACACGCACAAAATTATGATAGGGAACAACCATTTTCACAATCGACATCATGCCCATCAACAAGATACCATCAACCACTTTCATAACTGACATCGACCAACGACCTCGATAGTCCCATCGCGCATTCATGACTTTGAGCACCAAAACCAAATCACCATTAACGCACACTCAAGTGTTCTTGCTAAACCATCACGTCCGCCATTAATACACTCCTCGACAAAAACATCCAATGCTTCAACTATAAATATTGAACTGCCAAAGGATCATTCACCGGAATTCAAACAGAGAGAGCAACAAAGCAACCAGATGACTGAAAGCAAAAAACATCGAAGTAAAATCGACCAGGAGACCAACAAGATGGCACCAAAATAGACCAGAGCCTCATCCAAGACCAAGGAACTACAGACTGCGGAGACACCATTAGTGAGGAGACTAAAGAACATCAAGAACGCTAAGATGCAAGAGGGCTCATGGACAAAACTATGGGCTGAGATAAAAGAGTGGGCTTACGTCGACAAGAAGCCTACCCCCACTGCAGAAAAGATACAACACAGTACCATTGTAAATTATGTCAACGCACCACTCATGGCCAGTTTTGCAGGCACAAAAGAAACAGCAGTAAAATTTATCATAAGTTGGTACCACAACGGCCTCTTTTACTTCGAACGACCGGTCAACATCTCTAGGGAAGTCATTACAAATTGACAGGGCTATCAAACAAAGGAGACCCAATACCCGTCAGTATCAAAGAAGGATTGGTCGAAGAACTAACAGGGTCGAGATCGGGCAAAAACTCGAAAGGGTTAATGATTAGTCACATAACAGCTCAAACGCCACAGATTGTGGCCAAAATCATAGCTATTACACTCACCATGGCAGGTCATGGAAGCGACCTCAAACTGGATATGTTAGAAGCAGTAGACACCATTGCAACTAATGGAAAGGTATACAGATGGACTGAGTATGTCGCCAACATGATTAAAAACATCTATGAGAAATGCCAAGATATGGGAGGAATTATCAGGTTCCTGTCCCTTATCTTATGGATAGTAATGTTCTATATTTTCCCTGAAGGAGACAAAAAATTTCAAGAACTAACAAGATTTCATATGTGGAGATTCAAACCGTTCTCCCAAAATGGAACAAAGAAGGAACTTGCCAATGGAAAGGTGATGTTGGAAAACTGGCTCCAACAGCTCAAAGTCTGCATGACTAGATGGAGGGTGCCTCAGAACATCCGAAGAAATCTGCCCAAAAAGTCCCACATCCAGCTAGAGCTTGACCATACCACGATGTGATACATGCAAGGTGCCAAACCAAATGCAAAGAGCCTCGACTACTATCTGACAGTCAAAGAAATATTTTGGGAGTTATCTCAACAGGCTAGAACAAAAGTGCCACTACCAGCAAGAGCAAAGGAAACAGACTTTTCGATAGAGGAGCCATTGATAGACAAGGAGAAGGAGGAGGATTATGAGCTTAACTTATACATCAGTACCTTTGTGTCGGAGGAGACACCGATCGAAGGCATTGGCCAACTACAAATCATAATCAAGCCTCCAATAGCACAAAGGGAAGAGACACACGCTTAACAACAGGTAACCAATCCAGCTGAAGAAAGTCTCATCCCGACCCAAGAGCCAAGGGGAGAAATAGAAACTGAAAATCCATAGTATTCTCTCACCAAAGACTATATAACCAAATTGTCGAAGGAGATAGCAGCCTCGAGAAAAATAAAGAAAACACAGGAACAATATCAAGGGAAAGGTAAGCGTAGGCTTATCATTGTAGAGTCTTCAGAGAATGAGGAGGAACTGGTAGCTATGGCCCTCAACATAATAGAGGATGTCGCAGCAAACAAAGTGTCAGTGGAGACCCAATTTCAAAAATTTGTCGAGGCAAGGGCACAACAAGGTCAACCAAAGAAGGCGAAGAGCACAAACACTTCGATGGTCGAAAATGTTGTGGATCTTGTGTCTACACCCCCACCTCCGTCTCCGACAAAAATAACGGAGGAGCTGATACCTCAACAGATTTCAGTGAGTCCACTGGACTTATGTAAGAATGCTATGTCGGAGGATGTGAAGGAAAAATATGACCGTGACAGAGACCTCCAAGCATACATTGAAAAAATGCCTAAAATATTCACCACGGTACAAAAACTCTCTACCGAAGCCCCTTTGTTTGAAGCTGGTGGATACAGAAAACCTGGCCAAGTACTCCAGAGGCTAAAGAATTTTTCAGCTATGACTTCGACCTTTGAGAGAAACCCCGACAAAGAAGCTGAAGTTGTCGCACGTCGGATCGTGTCTATCACTCTGACCGACCCCGAACCCCATCCACCAGCCCCTGAACCGATCGAAGATGAGGAAAGAGAAAACATGGAGGACATAAGTCGAGAAATCAACCAAATGTTCTCCGACCTGGATTCCCCCCCTCATATCGACAATCCACCACTCAACCACACTTCCACCAACCCAATCACACCGGACCATTCACCAACCCCATCACCAACACCTCCCGACTTAGAAGCCTTAATTCAACCAACTGCACCAGAACCACCTCCACCGCATCCACTTTTGGACCCTCTGCATCCAACCAACCAGATGCAGCAATCATCCCACCACCCCAACCAGAAATACCATCCATCACTGTTGCCCCACAAACAGATCCATACAAGCACAAGAAGAAGAAGGATCATCGTGAACAGATGACAATGATCCATATTAGTCAGCTTGGGTCAACCACTGCAGTCGAGGAAACTAAGTTGAGAGATGCAGAGCTAGGACAACTCCTGGAAACCCTAGCAGTCGAAGCAAAGACAAGGAGCTAGCAGAGACGTAAGGAGCTCAACAACAATGAAAAAGAACAAGTCAAGTTCCTCAACAAATGCAAAAACCTTGTACAATCGGTAATACCAAGACCAGCAGAGGTTGACACCGACAAACCACTAGAAAGATCTTATTAGTTGTTTGATAGTGTGGTGTCAACGCTGCAGGCACAAATTCAGGACACAAAAGAGGAGCAGAAAGAAGAAACTATTCGACTATTGATGGAGCAGCACACAGCCTTTTCAGAAGCATACAAGGTGTTGCAAGATCACATGGAGGAGTCTGTCATCATAGAAGAAATACTGGAATACTAGCCTGCTTACTACGGGCGAGTCTATCAGCAAACCAGGCAGACCCGATAGGAGATCCAAGTGCTTGAGAAAAGGAAAAGCACTGACGTAGCACTTAGAAGCACAATTGAAGATCAAATAGTGCTTGAAACAGCCAAACTACAGAAGCTCGAGCGAGAAGCACATCAGTGGGTGCAACAAGCCATTCCAAACCTGGAAAAAGTAGACATCATTTGCTCGCAGATGAAAAGACTACTGGAGATAGCGGAGAAAAAGGACCAGCTTATGGGTCCTGACATGGAAAAAATAGCGGAAGTTTCCATACCAGAGAAAATGTCGATCTTATACAGTATGACTACACTAACCATCAACATACAGAAAATTTTGCAGAGTTGGACGTATTTCCAACATCAGCTAGCAGTGACAGCTGAAGCATTTGTTGAATTCTATGTACACAAAAGACCAACCATCAGACTTCACAACCCATGAAGATCAAGCACAAATAATGACTACTTAGACGGACAAAGAAATTTTGGGTACCTCCCTGTTTCTTCATCTTCGGGACGAAGAAACGTTTTTTTCATGGGGGAGATGTTGGAGGAGCAAGTCGGTAAGCCGACTTGAACGACAGCCGACTAGTTAACGATTAGGTCAGCCACCTAAGGTCGTGTTGGTTTAGTGAACCGACATGTAGTTATTTGTAACTATTTGTAATTCATATATATTAGGCTGTTGAGCTAGATGAGAACTCGATTCAGTTCTCTGTATTGTATGGACCCTCTCATGTTAATATAATCTGTTATTCTATCTACTTGTTCTTATCTCTTGTCTCTGTTATGTATGTATGTTTTAGTATGTATTATTAGTAACCTTATGTGATCTTTGAGATTTCAACAGTGCCTCATTAGCTAAGGCAACATCACGTCGAGTTTCATCAAGTTTATTTAGGTACAGGAATCTTTCCTCGTCTATAGTAGTGTTGGGTAATAATTTGACAGCCATTTTTAAAGAAGGGATCTCACATTATATTGGGAGAGTAGCTTCCAGCCTGTATACTAATTGGAAAAGTGTAAAACCGGTGGAAGTTTTAACAGTAGTCCTGTAGGCCCAGAGTGCAGAGAAAAGTTGTAAATTCCAATTTGACTTGGCCTGCCCTACCATCCGTTGAAGCATTGTTTTTAATACTTTATTTATCACTTCAACATGGCCATTGGCCTGTGGATAGTAGGGTGTAGAGTTATCATGTCGAAACCCTAATTTGAGGCTAAGCTCTGTCATCATTTTATTTTTGAAATGTGATCCATGATCAGTAAGGATGGCCCTAGGAATCCCAAATCTTGCGATAATATGGTTGAATAAGAAAAGTGCAGCAGTTTTACCATCTTCAATGTATGTGGGCATTTCCTCATCCCATTTTGTAAAATAGTCAACAACCACAATGATGTAGCCATGCCCCCCGGCTGAGGTAGGTCTACAATGCATAAAGT
The DNA here is from genome assembly GCA_001517045.1 of Pseudotsuga menziesii. Taxonomy (NCBI): domain Eukaryota; kingdom Viridiplantae; phylum Streptophyta; class Pinopsida; order Pinales; family Pinaceae; genus Pseudotsuga; species Pseudotsuga menziesii. The sequence goes on from LPNX010643268.1 coordinate 25,615, forward strand.
CTATGCCCCATTTTTCAAAAGGGTTGACCGCTACTACGGGATGGAGCGGATTTGGATGTGTGCATTTCTTGGAAGTAAACATTTGACAAGGTGGGTATTTCTTGACCGTTTCAATACAGTCCTTGAAAATACAAGGCTAGAAGTACCCATCACGCAGGATTTTCTAGGCAGTAGCTAACCCAGAAAGACGACCACCACAAGCTCCATCATGTCAATCATTAAGGATGATCTCAGCCTCTTCATGTGTAAGGAAACGACGTAGGATAGAATGAACACCACAGCAGTACAGGGTATCATTCAAGACAAGGTAACTTTTATCCTGGTGGCAAACACGATGACGTTCATATCGGGAGGCATCAGGCTAGTATCGTAAGGTCTAGAGGTACAAAATGATGTCTCCATACCATGGATCTGTCGTACTAATGAGAAACAGTTATTCATCGGGTAAGGAATCAGAGGGCTCTATATTCTCAGCAGTATGGGGAAGGTCACATATAAGCTCTGCAAAAACAAGGGACTTCTTGGAAGTAATTTTGGTGAATTCCAAATCAAACTCCTGGAGGATCACGATCCAACGTGAGTATTTTTCCCCAAGAACCTGACGTGTCAAAACATAGTACATGGGGTTATAATCTGAGTAAACAGTAGTGGGGATGAGAAAAATATAGTGACGAAACATCTGGATCGCAATGACTATGGCCAGAGCGAGTTTCCCCACATGTGAGTATCGAGTTTCAGAGTCCAAAAGACTCTTGTTGGCATAATAGATCACATGTTCTTGGTCATGTTCACCTATTTGAACAAGGACCATGTCTGTGGTAGACAAGGATGCAGCCACATACAGGGAATAATCCTGGGCATAGTTGGGTGGTTGCAACACAGGTGCATGGGTAAGTGCATGTTTAAGATTATCAAACGCGCGCTGCACAAAATCATGTCAAACGAAAGGAGTATCTTTCTTTAGCAACCTCATGAAACCATGTGTCCTCTCTGCATAATTACAGATGAAGTGACGCAGAAAGTTTTCCTTCCCTTGCAAAATTTGGAGTTCAGTAACATTCGTGGGAGAAGGCAGGGCCAAAATAGCCTCAATTTTCAAAGGATCAATATGGATGCCATCTTTTGAAACAATAAAACCAAGAAGCCAGCCAGCTTCAACACAAAAAACACATTTGTGGGGGTTTAGACGAATGTTAAAATGATGACATCGAAGAAATACTGCTCTTAGATGATCGACATGGATATCCCGCTGCTTGGAATGGGCAGGCAGGTCGTCTAGATAGGGTTCTGCAACATGTTTAATATAATGAAAAGCATATGGCATGGCACGTTGGAATGTTGCACTAGCATTTTTTAAACCAAATGGTATTTTACGATAAGCAAAAGTCCCCCAAGGGAAAATGAATTTTTTCTTTTGTTGATCAGATGGGAGAATCTCAATCTGATTATAGCCGAAAAAGCCATCCATAAAGGAAAAAATAACGCTTCTAACGTAGTTATCAATTATCTGATCGATGTAGGGAGTGGGAAAGTTTTATTTTGGACAAGCTCGATTCAGGTCCCTAAAATCGACACAAACCATAATAGTACCTTGCTTTTTATTCACAGGGACTATGTTGGACACCCATTCAGTTAGTGGTACGGGGTAAATGAAACCAGCTTTTAGAATTTTTTCAACTTCCTCTTTGATAGCGGCTGCTTTTCGAGGATGAACCTGTCGTAGTTTCTGGTGTACGGGCTTGGCATCAGGATACGTTTTGATTTCATGGACAATGATGGAGGGATTGATCCCAGGAATTTCTTCATATGTCCATGCGAAGACATCTCAAAATTATTTGAAAATATTCATGTATGTTTGGATTTCTTTAGGGGAAGAGTTCTGTCCTATGGAAATTTTCTCGGAAACACCCCGTTTCATGGATATGTCAACGGGTATATTTTTGGTAATGTTGCATAAATTCCCTTCAGAATCGACACTACGAGTGAGGATCGGATACTAATGGTGGAGGACTATATCTTATGAAACCATCGGAGGCAAAGTGGTTTTCTACCATATGGCAAGGGGGAAGGAAAGAAGATCTGTGATGATAATCTTCCCAAGGCATCTCATCTAATGACATAACTTCCATGCTAAACTTGTCTGTAGGAAGTGTGTGTGAAAGATAATCTAGAGATGGGGTGGGGTGTTCGAGCCAATATGGCATGTGATAATGGTCTGAGGCCACCAAGAAATCATCATTGATGGTTGGATCGTTGGTAGCTTGAATTGCATTGTACATCTCTTCAAAAGGGGAAAAGGATGAGAATTCATCAGCAATTGCTTTTACTTTGTTTGTACAAGAGCTAGAAATCATATTAATGGATGCAGTTTGCGAAGCAAGAGGAGGGTCGGAGGAAGGAAAGACTCCCATAAGTGATTAATCTTTGATGAGGCCTACTCCGATGTCTTGATACTGTGGTGTGTTCAAGAGTGGAACGTTGTTTGCATCATTTGTAATATCACTAGGTGTGATGAAATCTAACTGGTCAGCAATAACAATCTTTCTTTGGAATGGGAACTAGACGATCCAAAAAACAGTCGATGCTATAGCTTGCATAGCATAAAACCAGTTGCGACCTATGAGTAAGTTGTAATCCAAAGGAGCGTCAATGACTTCGATATGAATGGAGACTGACTTGCCCCCAGTTCTACTTTGATGGTAGGTAGTAGTCCATAGGGTTGAAAGCCGCGACCATCAAAATACTTAAGAGTGGTAGGTGAACGGTTGATCTCCGAAGACCCAATGGCTCTCCAGCAAGATAAAGACATAACTGATGTACAGGCACCCTCGTCCAAAACGATATGATGGATAGTCTTTCCAGCAATCTTTGTAGCGATATGGAAATCTAACTGATGTGAAAGTCTCGTTTTGAAATCATATAGTTTGAAAGTGATGATATTACTATTCTCGGGATCCATAGCTCCAAGGGCAGTAAGAAAATTTTTCCGTTGAGTCAGGCAGGTTTGAAGTACCTATAAAATCAACATAGCACAGGGTGCCTAGGCCAAATCTTCAACAATATTATAGTATTGGGTAGGACGAGTGTTAGGATTAATTATGGACTTACGTAGAGTGCCCTTTGGTGGAGGAAAAATTGCTTCAGGTATAGGTTTTTCAAAATGAAGACCATTATTAGTAGGAGGTGTGGAAGTTGAGGTTTTTTCAGATGGAATATCATCAGGTTTCTTTTTCGGAGGAGGGTCATAACTATGTGCTCTTGTATTCAAATTCACCGTTTCACTAGACATCATACGAACTTCATCATGGAAGAAGAAGTTTCGTTTAAGGACTTATGATCAATTAACTGTTGTTGGGAAGGGAAAGGATCTTTTAAAATGGCTGGGGTGGGTGAGGCTTTTAAAAATTTACCAACTTCCTCATGGTGAGGACATTATTTTGTAAAATGATCACCTCCACAGATTAAACAAGGGTATTTTACCTTTCTCTTTCCTTTTGAATCATTATCCGTATTCTGTGTTTTATTTCCTTCCTGTTGGTTGTCTGGGTTTTTAGGTTTATTTTTGCCTTTTTTCTTTCTGCCTGAAGATTTAGTGGATTGAACCGTATTTACTTCAGCAGAAGCAACAAGAGAGGATACAGTTTTGGTAGGTGGTGCTTGTTGATTGGAAGGGGTGGTGGCTTTTTTCTTAGAAGATTTAGCCGTTGTTTGTGTCTGAACTAAACCAAGTATGCCATCATTAGGTGGTTTCGTAGAAGGTCTCGAAGCGTCTGTAGTAGGACGAGAAGCATGGGGAATCAGATCATACAAAGTGCCCGACTGGGAATAAACCAATTCAAGGTACTAAGTGTGACTAATATCCTGTTCTTCGGTAACAGCACCTCCCATGGCCACATATCTACCTATGGGTGGAAGCAAATACTTTGTGAACCAGTCAACCAGTAAATGATCAGGAATAGGAGCCTTAATCAACCTACGTCTTCTTCTCCATTCATGGATATGATCAGAGATATGGGTAGATGTAGTTTGTCAAAGTGAGGTCAATAGTTCTGTACCTGTTTCATACTAGATTGGTAACTGAAAGTGTGTCAAAAAGTCCATAGATAAATAATTAAAATCCCAAAATGAATTTCGTGGTAACTCTATGTACCATTTCAGTGCAATGCTGGTTAGGGTTCTTTGGAAAAGGCGTAGACAGATTGAACCATCCATCACAGAATTGGATGACCACCAAAGATGAAAAGTCATAACATGGTTTTGTGGGTCCTCACCAGGTTTACCATCGAATTTTGGGATATCAAAAGGTAGTTTGACTAGGATGGCAGTCCAAGAGGTGTCATGATGAATTGGGTCATTTATCAATCTCGAGAAGTCTAGAAAATCTAAAGTGGTCGAAAATGGTAGTTGTTGATTTGGTTATGGGTAATAGTAATATTGATAGGGCATTTGATGACTAGTAGGACTGTATTTGGATTGATAGATGGCTATATATGATGCCCTTGAAGCTTGTTGAAAAGGCAGTTGGTTTCTAGAATTTCTGTGGGGAGGTGCGACCCCCAAGGGAGGGGGTCCTCTGGAAGGTGTTGGTGATGGTGGTGGTCCTCCTCCTCCAGGTCTTGGTGGGGTTCCACCTCTGCCAGGTGGCAGTGGTGGTCCTCCTCCTCTAGATGGGTGTGGTATTCCCCCTCTACCAGGTGGTGATGGTAGTCCTCCTCTGCTAGGTGGTGGTGGTGGTCCACCAAATGGTCTACCAGGTCCTCACAGTGGTCCTCTGGGGGGAGGTCCATTGTATCCTCCAGTAATATTCAAAAAATTCCCTCCATATGATGGGATATTTGACCAATTTGGTTTTCCCCAAGGTACAAAAGTATTTTTGGGTGAAGGCATTCTAGGATAAATATTCATAGGTGGTGGTTGTTGGTAAGCTTGATTAACCATAGGCTGTTGAGTTCCTGGGTAAGTATATCCCCAAGAAGTTGTATTGTTGACAAGTTGTAACCCTAATGGTTAGCCTGTACTAGATAGGGGGGAAACAACATAGGTATTGGTGGGGCTATAACTACTGCAGGTTATGTTAGAGCTGTAACTTGTCCTAAACTAGACATAATTACATTAATAGGTAATGTAACTCCCGCCGGGGGTTGCCCCCCGGTGTGAGAGTTTACTGATATGGATTGATTTGAGGATTCCCCCCCAACCATGACAGGTATGGAAGGTCTAGCAATAGGTTTAGGATGTGACACTGTAGGGTTGTGGTTTGGACTTGGATTACCTTGAAACAAAATTTCTTCAATAGGTCCTAATGCTTGAGCTCGTGAACGATATCCTTCAGGCCATGGGTTGCGAGAATTCTCACCATAAGTTAGGCGGCCTTCAGAAGAAGGTTTAATTTCTGCTTCAGGCCAAGTGTCTGTATTACAGGGTAATTGTGCCTGTAAAGTTTCATAATGGGACACAGGTGGAGGAATAATTCTTTCTATTCTCTCTAAGAAGTTATGAGCTCGATTGAGAGATGCATTAATTCTTCTCTATTCCTCCTCTCCCAAGGGATGATTTCCTAGTGAAGTTATAATAAGCCCAAATTTAGCAATGTCTTGGCCCATAGAAGTCCTCCAGAAAGGAGCATCGGGACCATAATCCAGTGGGGCAGAAACATCACCATGTACTTCCAATGATGGATGCAAAGAAACATTAGCTGTAGGAGGAAATTGGACTAAAGGATTCATGTAAATAGTGAAATATTCTCTAGGTGGAGTAAGTTCCATATGATTCTCAATCGAAGCTGGTATCTCCATGGATACCCCTTCTTCCCCTTCCACGACTGGAGGAGAGTCAAGAGGTAAACCCTGCAGCCTACGGGATTGATGTTGCGCAAGCTGCTCAGCCATGGTGGTGGCTGGAATTCTTCTAACCTAGGTCACTTCTTTGAGGACAAGTGAGGTTATTGATGGACTATTTTTTTAAGAGAGGTAACATTTGAACAATTGGGCAGCATGACACATGACTTGGCAGTATTGACCCACGAGAATAGAACCAGGTGTAATGCAAGGAATATAACAAAGCATCCTTTGAATTGACTCAAAGGAGTCAGGTGACTCACAAAAATGGATCGACTCAAGGACAAACTGAAAATCCAAACTGTTCAGATATACAAATGCAAACATGTTCCATGTTCAAAGGTGGACTGTAGAGTACTACCATATACACAAATGAAAACCATTCCCCTTTCATTTAATTTCCCCACCTTGAAAGGTGAGTGACTCTTTTCATTTTTATGATTTCAAAGAGGGAAACAAACACTCGTTGAAGCTCATCAAGTGATGATTCCATTCTCATATTTTTACGAACCTAAGAAAGGAGGGGTTCGCTCCCAAAATAGGGTCTTACATCATATGTTTTATGAGTCCGACGCAAGTAAAATCATCTGTCGTTTCATGTTTAGAGAGTCTTAAATGACTAAGAAGACTCCAAAAAGGGTCCTTTTTCATAGATAAGGCCAGTTGGTCCAAAAAAGAGATAACCTACCCCCGACTAGTCGACCGTTCAGATTCTTTTACAAGCGGGAACGTAACAAGTTCTCTTTGCAAAATTTTTGTGTTTTGAAGAGTTGCCAATTTTTTTATTTGTATGGATCATGTATGTGTATCTTCCCCAGATCTGATCTGTCTCCCCAGTGGAGTCGCCAATTTTGTTACTAGGAATTCTCAACCAATGCTGACACTGCTTGTTCCTCTATAATGCAAAACACAACTACAGAACAAAAGAATCACAGCCACATATCCTTCCCTTGAATAGTTAAATTAGTTAACATAACACATCACATACCTCAACCGTAGACTTGTTTACCTGTTCTCCAAAAAGTCCTTGAGTTGATTCAATACCTGCAAGAAGGATCACAAGACAAATGAAAAGATGAGAGCATCATGATAATCAACTATCCATACTAATGATTAAGGAATTCAATAATATTTAATCACAAACACAATAATCAAATATAGGGAGTCGCCAAACACATACATGATCCATAATCACAAACCCCATGCCCACAGCATGGGTGTAGGCCATTAAATCTGCTTTGTCACATGCATAATCTTGACCACCTCTCGAGGTCATGTTGTACTTGTACAGTACATTTGATTTCCAAAATCATGTTTATGCTTGTGTATCATTTATATGTGTACAGGTCCAGGTCGTGATGAGGATCATCACTTTTAAGTCTGTGGCATCCCCTACATGTATAATGCTTCAAAATGGAATATAGGTAATCACCCCTACAAAATATCATATGCATCAACCTTAGTCAACCCCTCTTACACTTATAGGAACCCCCATCTTGTTTGGTTAAGTGGCCAATACCAGTCACTGTTACATCCTCCCTTACTCGAAAATAGAGCCTACCTTACATGGGTGACTGCTTAGTACCCTTTGTCATTTGGCACCCATGTCAATGCAGTTCCGATAGGATTGGGATTCCATTTAGTCTATGATATTTCACATAGCCTCATATTTCTCTGTCATCATAACTCATCGACCTACCTTATGGACTCACAATTTTATGTTCTTCAAGGAATTTTGATGATCTACATTACACACTCATGAGCCCACCACTCCATTCATATTGCAAAAATTGGCATTATTATGCTTCCATTCATCACCCCGCGAGGAGGCTACCACCAATATCTTACCCCCTATCAAAACTCTCATATGCAACCACCTGATCAATTCATTGGACACTTATCTCCTTGCCCATCTTTTTATTTTGAAGAGGTGGTCTCCTACCTCAGCAAATATGATACAAAGGTGATTTTCAGCACCCCTATTTTCTATGTGTTCACACATATGGGAATCTATCATTTTGAAGTATCACTCCACAACCTTTCTTCAATGCCCATGCTTCGAAGAAACCGTGTAACAAATGGTGCTCCTCAGCACCCCTGTAGGTCGCATATGGTCCGTAGTTATGATCATATCCCTGGTTTCATTTTTTTAGAGTATTCTACAATAAGTCACCCTTAGATTTATTATGATATCATGTTCTCCCAAAATCGCATATCAATAACCCCCCCCCCCTCTCGAGTTTCCTCATTGTAGTCGTAATAATTCCTAATATCCCAATTTTTGTCCCTCTCTTAGATCAATTTCATGCATGTTTCCTAGTCATCCATGTCTTCATACTCTAAACAATGGAAGTTTGAGCCTAGATTATTCATTTTCCCTCATATCCCCCAACAATGTCTCAATATCATATCCATATCTATTCATTCATTGGTTGCATCCCTCGCACTTTCGTCAAGGAAACACCATCACATTGTCGGTTGCAAGTCTCACTCTATCGACATCAACACATTTATTGTTATTTTTTCTAATCTAATTATCTTGATTAGGATCTTTATCTTAAATAAGAACAAGTACAACAACATACACAAGATAGAGCAGATACACAAGACACAAATATTTTCACTGGGGAAACCATAAAGGAGAAAACCCCACAAACTTCCTCGGAATAATTTCGTCACAAACACCATATCACAAGATGATCAAACCTAATAAGAAAAATTCTTCTGCAGCTTGTTACATTGGGGACTATTTCCCCAACTTACAACGGAGGTTGTACCTCAAGGTCCATACACAATAATGACATCCCAAAAGGATGCAAACACATATCTGACGGGGGTACAACAACATACAATGATAATATACATCATAATATCTTCATAAGTTACAAATAAATCAACGCTCCCTCTTAACTAGAAAGGTATTCTCTCCAGGGGTTATTTTAAGAACCCCCTTAGATTTATATGTATAAAAAATGAGCGAATCTCCCTAATAAATAGGAAAAATTGAAGGCGATTTTATCAATAATATAATATGTATATATAAATGTTTTGGAGAATCTTTCATTTTATTATATAATGTTTTAAAATATTGGTGATTCTTTCACTAAATTATAAGATATTGTAAAATCTTGGCAAACATTTCACTGCATTATAAAAAATTGTAAAAACTAGCGAATCTTTCATTGATTTATAAAATATTGTAAAAAATGGTGAATCTTTTGACAAGAAGATTCACCGTCTCTTTGATTCCTAAGAAACCACAATTCATTGTGTTTTCACTTTTCCTTCTAATAGGTTTCTCTTCGTATTATTTCAATTCTTTCTGACACTAAATCTCATACAATCACCCAAATCAACCAATTCTAAATTGAACAACCTAATTGTTGAAACTGTTATGTAACTTATTTCTCACTAAATCATCTTAATTCTAATTGCTATTTCAATCTTCAATAAAAATTACTACTTATTCAATCTTCAAGAATAAATCACTCCTTATGGAAAAATGAAATCACTCTAGCAAGAATGGAAATATAGAACTGTTCATAAAGATAAAGCATATATATTATTTTTTCAAGAATTTAAATCTGATATTATTTTTGCAAGAAGTAAAATCCAATCACCACTTGTGCAAGAATGAAAGATCTTTTCTATGTTGTTAACACAAAATCCAAGCTCCAAAATTCCCAATTCTACTTGACCATGAACTACAACCACACATTCATCTAGATTTGTTTTAGTAGTAATCAATCATAATGAATTCAACTTGTGATATCAATTCAACAAGAAATTAAATTTTTTTAGCACTTCTAATTATCAAGAAATCACTTGCATAACCTAATAGAGATCACACATGCCAAGTAATTAATTGTTTCAACAATGTAGGATTCACGCACTTTAATTAACTAATTGTTTCAACAATGTATTAATGCTACATATGAATAATTGATCCAGCAACACACTACTCGCATAATCCACACACATGCAATATTGTATCAACAAATTATCACACCAAAATAATTACGAAAATCTATAGCTATTCAAACTCGGTGAGCTCGGTGATAAGGTGGGCCCTTGCCTCCTAATAGAGCCACCTTAAAAAAAACTAATGCTACAAATGGAGGGCTCTTTCCTATTGTTTCAACAATGTATTTAATGCTACAAAAAGGTATTTTCTCTACACACATTGGAAAGGTATTTCCTTAATATTAAGAAAGAGAAATTATTGGTTGTTGCACTTTTGATGGATTCTCTATGAAAGTTTTTAATATTTATATGACCTACTCTAATCCAAGTCATTCTCAATGTCAACTGCCATTCTTATTTCTCCTTGTGAAAAATCCACTCCTAGTCCCTTAAATATAGTTGTTTCTCTATAATAAAAGAGTTTGATGTTCCTTCTCTCAATTTAGTATTTTTCTTTTATTTGTGTTTAACCTTTTCCCCTCTTCAAAATTTGGTCTATAGTGGTCCCCACTAGTCAAATAAAAAGAATATTATTTTTTGTTTGAAATGTAATTAACTAAAGGACACAAGTTGGAAATCTAAAAAAAAAATTCAAGAAACTAAGATGTCATAGGAAAAATTTCCAGGCATTTCCAAAAAATTTCTACGGTATTTCCACTTTGTAAAAGTTTCCTTGTTTGTTTCAAGGAAATGAAGGGGTTTTGTTTCTAGTGACATAACTTTTCATTACTCTGGGAACCATTAAAAGTTCATATTTCTTACACATATTGTTTATTTTCTTAAACATAACATGCATAGATGATAATGTTTGTCAGTTGTTGCAATTTATTTTTGAAAATCTATTAGTTCATTTAGAGGATAATCACTGACGTATCCTCATTGAAATAGAATCACATGTGAGAATATTAGCTAAGAGCGATGATATAAGAGGGTTTCAAAAGAAGAGGTCTCTTCTCTATTGTGAAAGTTACTAACTCTATAGGAGGTATGAAGTAAAATGAGAACTCTTCGCATTTTCATTGTTCATTAAAATGCTTACTTTATTTTAGAATCCACATGGGAATCAAAATCACCAATGATGTTGTTATAGGTGTAAATAGTACTCAAGAGTGAACTTTTTACTTACCCTTTTGGATGGGTCTTCTTCAATTACTTTATCTATGGAAGGAAAATGAAGGGGAATCTTTTTTCAACCATACCACTCAGTGATCCTAGATGTGATAAAAACATAGCTTGAAATCATTAATTGTGGATTGTTTTATTTGACCATTACAAATGTCAAATTGCTAACATGTGCATTATACTTATATCCTTCAAAAATATCTAACCCAAAACAACACCTCATACTTTACTAAGATTTTTTTTTAGGATACAACAAAATATTGTGTTCCCTTGGCCGAGGTTGGCAAATATACCTCTCTTCTTGTATAAAAGTAGGAACTAGAAATGTCAAAAATGTGATATTTCTTACCTTTATAATTTGCAATACCAATGGTATAATAAGATCCTTCCAACCACTTCCATGTTTTTCCCCATGGGATGTCCCAAAACCATGTCTCATCTAGGCCAATAAATTCCCCTCGGATTAAATTTTAGTCCTTCTGCAAAGGATCGATTTGAACCTGGGTGCAAAGAAATGGTAACAAGAACATGGTATTCACGCTTTTCACCCTTATTCTTAATCCTTATGTGTCCCTCCATTTTTATGTTTCCAACCTAATAAAATTCATGACCAAAATACTTTCACATCATATACTTTCTAAAACACAATTGAAATTCTTAAAAAAAAATCCATATATATGACATGAGAATGCACCAAAATGGCACATTTGAATAGTCCAATAGTTGGGTATATATCTTATCACCGAAAAGTATATATATGATCTCATAGATCCATATCCTTATATCAATATCAACTATAACATGGACTATCATCCTTATGAATTCCTCCTTGAATGATTTATCAACCATTATTATCTTTCTAGATTGTTACCAATTGAATATATACCCTCCATTGACCATAAATCCATAGAGAGGTTTGAAACTTTGACCCATATCAACAGGATTATGACCAACTCATTCTTGGCATAAAAATATAGGTGTTATGGTTTGAGGTTTAGGTAACAATGACCCTAAAACCATCATCCTTTGATAATTGTGTGGGTGTCTTCTTTTGACTAAAAGATGAAAACAATATAACCACAAGAAAGTATATAGATGATGGGTTTGTAAACTAGCATAGAGAACCATCTATTCTAGACCTATTCCTTGAGGTGATGCCATAGGAACTTATCCACAATGGTCTTACCTAAAAAATACAAAACGTAATTAACCTCAATATCCTCCCTCACCACCATACTAACCTTGTATTTTCTCCTCATAAGCATCTTCCTAGTTTTTTTTTATGTGGCATTGTTTCTATAGCCTTTGACACGCCTACACCTCCTTTTCTCAGATTTTCAAAATCCATTTTTTTACCAAACAAATGCTACCTTCATAACCCCAAGCCTTCATAGTCTCTTCATCATTCTTATCAAAATTATTGTCTATAAAGTTATGATTATGTAAGATATATGTCTCATCCCTTTTGCTCTAAAAAAGTATTGGAAACTTGGCAAACATTGAATATCACGTGGAATTTATGGATTGAAATCTCAAGCGATTAGCTCTGACCTTGGGTGAATACCTCTCACCACCTCAGTATATTATTTTCCATAACTAAGGTCAATATAATAGAATAATCTTTCCAACTTGGCATGGTGATTAAATTCACATAAATTGTTCTGAAATGATCCTCATGTGAGCTTGATAGCTTATAAAATATATTAAACGAAAATTACCCAAGCCCCATTAGCACTATATACACTACTACATTTCGATCCAAAATCCGACGGAAAAATCCGACGGCGCGTGGATTTCTCTTTTTAAACTTACCAAAAATCACAAGGATACATTTTTTTTTTGTAAATGTGGCCACAAGCATCGATTAAGCAACGGCTATTCTCATAACCGTCTGTTAAGCGACGGCACGTTAGTAAGCGTCGCTTAAGCGACGGCGCCTTTAATTGGTCAACTATTTAACATGGAAAGTGCCGTCGCATATCCGACGCTTAGGTTTATTTCCTACACACACTCATATAAATAGATGTAGGCCTAGGTTCATTATCTCACACACTCACTCTCGCACTTATCTCTTGGACAAGAAATGCGAAATTCCTAAGGGTTTGTTTTTTGGCCTTGTGCTTTTGTGGGGATCTTCCCACTTGGTCTTGGATTTTGGTCTTGCTCTTTGGTGACTTCTCTCTTGAAGTATCTCTTTGTTAATAATTTCTTGCTTTAGGGCTTGGTTTTTGGCCTTGTGCCTTTGTGGGGATCTTCCCACTTGGTCTTGGATTTTGGTCTTGCTCTTTAGTGACTTCTCTCTTGAAGTATCTCTTGGTTAATTTCTTGGTTTAGGGTTTGGTTTTTGGCCTTGTGCTTTTGTGGGGATATTCCCACTTGGTATTGGATTTTGGTCTTTCTCTTTGGTGACTTCTCTCTTGAAGTATATCTTGGTTAATTTCTAATTGGTTTATTCTTGGTAAATATTTCTTGGAGAAACTTTCTTCTCTTGTGTTAGGGTTTTATACCCTCACTTAGGGTTTTCTCTTGTGAATTTGGCTTTGAATCTTGTGGAAAATAAGATTCATCATATACTTGGTTTTGTCTTGACTTAGGGTTTACCCTCACTTAGGGTTTGCTCTTTTGGAAAAGAAGATTCATCATATACTTGGTTTTGTCTTGATTTAGGGTTTACCCTCACTTATAAGGTTTTGCTCTTGTGGATTTGGCTGACTATTGTGGAAAAGAAGATTCATCATATACTTGGTTTTGTCTTGAGTTAGGGTTTACCCTCACTTAGGGTTTGCTCTTGTGGAAAAGAAAATTTATTATATACTTGTTTTTGTCTTAACTAGTTAGGGTTTACCCTCAGTTAGGGTTTTCTCTTGTGGACTTGGCTTTGACTCTTGTGGAAAAGAAGATTCATCATGATATACTTGGTTTTGTCTTGAGTTAGGCTAGTTTACCCTCACTAATTAGGGTTTGCTAGGGATTTGGCTTTGACTGTTGTGGAAAAGAAGATTCATCATATACTTGGTTTTGTCTTGAGTTAGGGTTTACCCTCACTTAGGGTTTTCTCTTGTGGATTTGGCTTTAACTCTTGTGGAAAAGAAGATTCATCATATACTTGGTCTTGTCTTGAGTACTTAGGGTTTACTCATGTGGATTTGGTTTTAACAATTGTGGAAAAGAAGACTCATCATATACTTGGTCTTGTCTTGAGTTAGGGTTTACTCATGTGGATTTGGTTTTAACCATTGTGGAAAAGAAGACTCATTATATACTTGGTCTTGTACTCTTGAGTTAGGGTTGACTCATGTGGATTTGGTTCTAACCCTTGTGGAAAAGAAGACTCATCATATACTTGGGTTTGCTCGTACTTTGTTCGTAGGGTTTGAGTAATAAAATGCCACGTAACAATAATGTTACGGGTCATCAAGATCCAGAACAAAATCGACAATTGCTTGCTAGGTTGTGGGATGGAGTGGAAAGAAGGGGTGATGGAAAATGTTATTGTCCTTGCAGTAGATGTAGGGGCTTTAATAAGAGAAGTTTACTGATCACAACAGCTTAAAAAACATTGTAGGGAACATGGACATGTTGAGGGGGGGCATGAATATCATCCATTGGTAAGTCAATATAATTCATGATTATATATCATGCGGTCTTTATATTGAGAGTTTTTGTAATTGTATATTGTATCATTTTTATTTTTGTTACTTAATCGACATGACTAACGTTCTTTGTTTGATGTTTTAATTGTAATTATAAAGCAAGGGCATCCTAGGGCTGTTCTGAACATGGATAATGTGGTAATTGCGGAACAACTAGCGCAGGAGGAACGTCAATATGCAGGTCCTGCGAATACTGATCATGATCAAGTTAATGATGATATGGAATTAGATGATGATCATGACGATAACATAATTGAGGATGATGGTGCAAATACATTAATCAATGATACATTTAATGTTAGAATGGACGATGATCAACATCATGCGCCGCCAATTTATGACTTTGAAGATCTTCATGATTTACCTGCACTTGAGAAGGCAGACGAACCGCTTTTTGAAGGCTCCCACATAAGTGTTCTCTCTGTTGTGTTGCTGATAATGAACTTGAAGGTTGTGAATGGTTTTTCAAACACAGCCATCACACTGGTGTTAAGGTACGTATGTGATTATATGTTTCATCGATCGCATATATATGATTTGATTTATGTTGCTATAATATTTGTATTGGTATACGTACTTCATCATAAAAATAATAAGGATGTATTTTTTGTCGTTAATATTATGCTCTTCAAATATTTATACTAACCATTTTTTTTTAAATTAATTGTAACAGCTTGATAGGTGAATATTTGTTACCGCCATCAAATAAATTACCTCGCACATACCGAGATTTAACTTCCATCATGAAATATGTTGGAATGGAGTATCAAGCAATTGATGCATGTCCTAATGATCATATTTTATATTATAATCAGTATGAGTTTGCAACAAAATGCCCTATATCTCATAACAGTAGATACCGAACAGACCAAGTAACCAAAAAGGTGTCTCGTAAGGTTCTTCATTATATTCCCATTATTCCACGCTTGCAACGACTGTTTAGGTGCAAAAACATAGCGCAATTTATGGATTACCATGCACGGAATAGAAGTGGAGATGATATTCTTCGAATGCTCGCAGATGGTTCTGCATTTACAGACATGCAGGAAAAATGGCCACACTTTAAAAAAGAACCTCGTAATGCTAGACTTTCTTTGGCAGCGGATGGTGTCAATCCATTTGCAGAGATGAGATCTACTTACTCGGTCTGGCCTGTTTTTGTTATCAACAATAACATTCCTCCATGGATGTCAATAAAGAGGGAGCATATAATGTTGGCAATGATTGTTCCAGGTATAATTTGTACTTTAGAACAATGTTTTTTTAATGCATTAGTATTTAATTTGTCATGAAGATCAATATTGTTGCATATTCATGTCATATATATATTTCATTTACTTATATGTATTGTATTTGTTGTTTTCTTTTAGGTAAGTATTTAGTTAAAGATATGAATGTATATATCGAGCCTCTTGTTGATGAACTACTTAAGCTATGGAATGGTGTCACTATGTATGATGTCTCTAAACCAGTAGGGCAAAGGTAATTTCAATTCCATGCAATGCTTGCCTGGACAATTCACGATGCTCCAGGGCTAACACATGTTTGTGGTCTTCAAACAAAGGGAAAATTTGCATGTCCAGTTTGTGGTCCCAAGATGAAATCTTGTCATTCAAAGAGTTTGTCAAAGAAAGTGTTTGATGAGTATAGGCACTTCCTCTCTAAGAATCATAGGTATAGAACTATTGAAAAACATCTTTTTAATGGGAAAGAGGAGACCACATTAAAACCACAAAGAATGACACCTCACATATGGAAGTTGCAATATAATAGAAATCGTCAAGGTACGATTCAATTTGTCTATCTTATATATTCATATTGATCATCTCTTATATGTACTTTTTAATGTTTTATTTTGGATTATATTAATTTTTTTTACTGTAATATACAACATTTTAATCTCTTTAACTTATATATTGATTACTGATGGTCTGCATGAACATCATGAAGGTGTAAATGGGATTCCACGAGGAATGAAAAGTTATCCCAAACAATTTAGTAGGTTGCCTTACTATGAGCACTTACTAGTTGTTCATTTGTTTGATACAATGCATATCGGAAAGAATGTAGCTGAAACACTATGGCGAATATTAGACGGAAGGAGTGACAAAGAAAAAATTGTCAAAATTTGCAATGACATTCATGAATCCAATCATGCAATGAAAGATATCATTGAACATTTAAACAACAATGGAGACCAAATTAATATAAGGTCACTTCCATGGTTATTGACTGAGCAACAAAGCAATGCGGTAAAAGAAGTGATACAAAAAATGAAATTTCCCACAGGATTTTGTTCGAACATAAAGAATATCTTAACAAGAAAAGGTGATTTTGACGAGGTAAAAATGCATGATTGGCATATCTTCATTAAGGTAATTATATTTCTAGTATATATATTGGTATATTACAATACTGCATGTTTTTGGTTTACTTTTTTGCTTAATTTTGAAAAATATATTGATGAGACGTGTTCATTGTTACAGTATGTTCTACCTGTATCTCTCCCAGAAAACTTTGACAATAATGTCAAACAGGTCATATATGATCTTGGAAAATACATGAGGTAATTAGAAACAATATTTTCCACGCATCATCATGTAATTTGTTTAATTCATTGTATAACTTATATGAATTGACATTTGTTTTAGTCAATCATGTAGATTTGTACTACAATGTTAAATTTTCGTCGTTAAATGATATCATTATTTTCTTGCTTTACATGTAGATGGTTGTCATCTAAATAAATCCACAAAGAAGATATAAAGTATTGGAAGAGAGAAATTCCTCGTTTAATGTGTCAAATGCAGATATTTCTACCTTCGACATTTTTAAATACACAAGAACACTACCTCATACACCAAGTTGAGGATATTGAATTGTGTGGACCTATACACGCAAGGTCCATGTAGATGGTTGAGAGGCACTTGAAATTTATGAAGGCTTTAGTTAGACAAAGAGCACGTCTAGAGGGTTCTATGGTGGAGGGATATATGGTATTTCAGGCCATGGTGTATATTGTTGAATATCTTCCAAGGTTGACGTTTATTAAGACAGAATTAGATCGATGCATTGGTGATCCAAACTCCACTAAGAAATTAGAAGGAGAGTACCTGATGGGGAAAGGTAAATCGAGGAAGGTCAAAGGTAATTATTAAATGGCGTTATAGATTAATATTAATGTTAATACA
The DNA here is from genome assembly GCA_001517045.1 of Pseudotsuga menziesii. Lineage (NCBI taxonomy): Eukaryota > Viridiplantae > Streptophyta > Pinopsida > Pinales > Pinaceae > Pseudotsuga > Pseudotsuga menziesii. The sequence goes on from LPNX010643268.1 coordinate 43,381, forward strand.
TTTTAATAATATCGTACATAATTATTTCATTTTTAATATTCATTAATGATATGCATCATTAATATTTATAATGTTACACTGCGTTAAGTAATTATAAATTTTTGAGTTGATTTATGTAATTTTATTTTCATGCAGTTGGTCACGAGTGGGATGCACTACATTTGTACGTCGCAAAAAATCTTGATTGGATGAAGGTATGGATTGAACAATGTAATCAATCTGGTCGAGGACTATCATGGGAAGGTGTGGCATCATTGGTTAAATAAGCACATCGCAATGGAGATGGCAATCTAACAAAAAGGGAAATCGATTTAGCATATGGTTTAAAAGATAAACAGGTAAGCATGATATTATAAATATAAGCCATAATATTTTCAATTACATCGATATTCATGTTCATCTTGATGAATTTCATTTTATTTGCATACTTTAAGAACATAAAATACTTACTATCAATTGCAGGTAAAACACCACAAGGCTATGTGGTGCAACGGTCGTAAATATCGCATTAAAAAGTTGGATGAAACAAATAAAACATGTGATTCTGGGATAAGTGCAGTCTTTGAGGTCACTAATGTTTCATCTAGAAGCGACAGACATCCAGAATTGTCAGAAAATCGATATTATGGATATTTGGAAGATATCATTGACTGTGACTTTAAATCATTCAAAATAATTCTTTTTGTTGTGAAATGGTACAAGCTACGATTGAATCTATTTGATCCCGATAGAACTGTTATTGAACATGCTAATTGATTTACCATGGTCAATACAAGGTCGCTTGAGTCACGAACGTCAGAGCCCTATGTTCTTCCAAGTCAATGTGAACAGGTATTTTACTCAGAAGTTCCTGGTAGACAGGGTTGGTCATTTGTTATTAGACATGATCCAAGAGGAAGGCCAGTAAAGTATAATATTGTAGAGGAAGCTGAAGACGGTGTTGAAGAAAAAGGTGATCATGTAGAGGATCAACATGAGTTGGATGTTGATGATCATAATGTTACACAGGAAGATGTTGAAGAGTTAGTCGAAGCAGATGATGTTAGAGACAATGTTCATGATGAAGATGATATTGACGATTATCACTTTATTGAAACTAACAACGATGACGATGATGATATAGCCTTTAATCCTTATAATGTTGAATCCAGATCAGATGATACAGATGCATACTTGGATGGAGAAGACGATCATGAAGTGCATTGAACATCATTCCAAGTGATATATTGTGAGGGGTGGGGGGGGAGGGGGGAAGATGAGCTTCCAACTTCACGTGGTTGTCCTTGTTGAGTAGAGAATATTAAAATATTCTCGAAACAAAGAGAAGCTCATTAAGGTATTTTACTCATGTTGGTCAAAAACTTATGAGAAGAGGTGAGGGATTTGGTAGTGCTCATGAATAGCATGCATGCAATGTTGTAGTTAATATAATTCCTTACCATGTTGTAGTTGTATTTGTTTTCATCACTCATCACACTATAGTATTTGTTCATGCCTTCCCATAACATTGGGTTGGGCTAGATTACACGGTATGTCATGGAATATCTACTCATTTATTCCTTGCCAAATATTTTTCCTTTTACATGATTTAGGATTTGGTTTTCCGATCACCTTGAACCGATAGCACTCCATCCTAATATTTCTCCCCTTCACGAGGTGTTTTGTTGACTAATGTGTGCTAGTGTTGGAAGGAATCTATAGAAAGATCCTACTCCCTTCACATTCGTAGGACTGAATCATGAACTAAAACACATGGTGATGGGTTGGGAATGACCGTCGACACTTCTTGAAATCCAAATACACTATCACTCCATCTATGGATATAATAAGTGTTGATAGGATTCCAAGATAATCCGATAGACGTATCATCCATAGGATTTTTTGCCTTGGGACAGAGGTAAATGAAATCTTCATGTAGGACATGGATTATACCATGATTTTCAATGTTTAATTATTGAATACCCTAGTAATCTCGTTAGGTGTTATTTCATGTTTTTCAATTGTTATATTCCTTTCCCCTTTAATAATAGAAAATAAAGCATTATCCTACTCCTTTTTTATTGGTGATATAATATAATTTCATATAATTATATTCATGGACACCTCCATGCATCCAAATTTGTGCAAACCTAGCAAGACAAGTCAATCTCACAAGTACCTTAAGATGTAGCTGATTTGGAGCAAGGAGATAACGCAATATATTCAATGATCCTCGTCTAGCTATCAATGTGAAATGAAAGAGAGGCATGCTATGAATTAT